>JZLH01S0316421.1:8759-19631 GCA_001188425.1 Eucidaris tribuloides
GTACGTGTAAGTATTTTAATTTAAATAAACATAAAATATAGAATTGCGTCTCATATACCCGGGGTTTTTTCACTCAGACACACTATCAGTGTAACAGGCAGGTCGTCCCTTTTGCATGCGCCAAAACTAATTTTGTCAATACACTGGTAAATAGGAGAAAATACCATCTAAGAAACGTTAGCAAACTACAGGAGCGAGAAACTTATAGTGGAATTATAGTGACCATTAGACTTTGATTTGAATTAATGTCTCATAGAGACAAAAAATCCAAGCATACAACATAATAATAAACCACTGTTGGTTTTTTGCACATTTTTTATTTCTAGGTAATTATTGATCCGCAGATTTCACAGACTAAAGGCAAGGTGCACCCTGATATCAACTTGGTTTTAATAAAAGCAGAACAATAAGAGAAACATATTAATGAAAGTTTGGCGAAAATCCACCAAAGAATAACAGAGTTATGAAATTTCAAACTTTTAAATTTGTGACGTCACATGCGAGCAGCTCCCCATATAGGCCTATCATGTGATATAAATTCCATAAAAGTGCCGTTTTCTCAGAAAATTGAAAATAATTTTACCTGTGCGTTAAATATATTATCAGAAACGTACATGCTTCTATGACAAAAAAAACCAAACGTTCAATTACCATGAACCATTAAAAATTGCAATTTATGGAATTCATATAACATGTTATATGGGGAGCTGCTCGCATGTGACGTCACAAATTAAAAACTTTGAAACCTCATAACTCTGTTATTCTTTGGTGGATTTTCGCCAAACTTTCATTAACCCGTTGCCTCCGAGATTCTGAAAATACCATAGAGTTAACACAGGCCACATCTGGTTCCCGTAGCCATAGGGTTAATATGTTTCTTTCATTGTTTAAAACCAACTTGATGTCAGGGTGAACCTTGCCTTTAAGTTCATAGCCTGAGGGCAAGAGTGATGTTTCGCTTTCCTGCGGGAGGAGTGCAAATGAGATTTTCTGACTTTACAGCGTAAATTATTTTTTATTCTTACAGACATCACTCGGAAATAATTACTTCAAGACCTCTTGAAACAATATCACAGGACCATTCATAATAAGTTGGTATTGATTGTAAGGATCATAGCAATCGCGGATGTTTGAACATAAGATTAAATCAAACTAAATTATGTTTGTTTGTTTAGGACCTGCATGTGACCCTCTACTAATAATATAGCGAGGACTGTGGGAGCGTGTATAGTTAAGAATAACGCATTATTAGGAGAAAAAAACAACATAAAATTAAGTGTGAAGACAATATCATGGTTCCCCGGAATATCCATCGGAACAAGGAAATTAATTTGAAGGGTGGTGTAATTTAATCTTTTCATGCGTATCATGTGGCATAATTATGACCAAGTTTGGTATTCCTGTAAGAATTCAACACAATGGTGGTTGTGAAGACTTGAATATGTTCTAAAGTATAGCCGCGTGGATTTTCTGAAGTAAAGATAAACGCCCATGAGCCTGGATCGGATCCATAAGCAGTACAGTTTTATCTTACAAATTGAGGACTTAAAATTTAGAGATCACGTCTTGTGCCTGCCAGAAGGACGCAGCTGTGCAAAATCTGTGACTGCTACGACCTTCTGCTCGGCACATGATTGATAATGCATTCGAATTTACACAGGACTATTTGACAGTATTAGGCCTATCCAAAAACTTGCCCCCGTCCGGGGGGGGTCACAGACAACTATCAATGTCTGTACACATGAGTGACAAAAAAAAGCCCCAAAAACTAGCGTGGTTAAAGGGCGGTGTTTTTTCAAGCGTGCACGCGGTTAAGGTAACAAAAACACACGATTTTCAACAAAAAGGGTGTTTTGAAAACTTGTCAAACGTTTTTAGGGTATATTTTTCCCGCAAGCTTCTTTTTATAAAGACTGTCGCAAACGTCATTAGGTGTATGTATATTCCAAGCTTTATCTTCTCGTTTCTAAATAAGTGTTGATCCCCGGTTACGACACGGCGATGTTGTACTAACCTGGGAAACATAACGCAGGAAAACAACGTGTTAGGGGCAAAATTGTAAATGCAATGACACCGAAAAACTTGTCTTGGGGTTATTTTGCACACAGAGAACAACTTGTTTAGGGGTGTCCTTGGAAATTGGCTCACTGCATGTTGCAGCATTATGTTGTGACTGATCCCGGCCCCTGGGAAGTTTCCGATGTAATCTCACTCTCAGATAATATCAGAGGTTTAGCAGAATCTTGGTTGCATTACAAATAAACAACAACAACAACTGAAAACAAACGGACTAAAAACAAGCAGATAAACAAACAAACAAACAAACAAACAAACAAACAAACAAACAAACTGATGGCGAAATTTCATGGGCCTATACAGTAGTCCTTTTTCTCATGGTAACTCCGACATCGAGTTTTGCCGCAGGCTACACTGTTATATAATGTCCCCGTGCTCGACTGACATTTTTCACCAACGCTATATGAAGGAGAAGGAGAAGAAGAAGAAGAAGAAGAAGAAGAAGAAGAAGAAGAAGAAGAAGAAGAAGAAGTTGAAGACAAATTTATTTCACTGAGCGCTGAGTGGATGTTTATTGAGACTAAACTAGTCTAGTCTAGAGGGTAGTGATATTCTTCATTATTATCTAAATAGGGGGTTTTAAGCGCGGCGATATTATCGCGTATCCCGCGCGCAAAGGAATGCACGTATACGCGCTGTGGCTAGACGAGGGGGTGTATCGGAAAATATTGTACAATAAGGAAAAATATTGGATACATCCGGGTACTATTTTGTTTACCTATACGAGTTGATCCAGTATTTCACACAAAATGTATTATAAAAGGAAGTTTTTTTAATTTATTTTTTACAAGAATCACATCATTATTTTTGTATACAATGTGCTTTCTCTGCAAAATTTACTAAATTCAGAAGACGATGTAATTTTAGGTGTATAGCAAGAATAACAAATTATCACGAAGAACGGGTGCCCCGTTAAAAGACTGGTGATTTGTCGAGGATTCTGTTAAATTTCACTTTTGGAAATGTTCTACTGGGTTTAGATAATAATGATAATATTGGATGGCTTATTTTCGGTGGACACAGAAAATATTGTACTCCTTATGAAAATATCGGACTCGTCTGCGACTCGTCCGATATTTGCCACAAGTCGTACAATATTTTCTTGTGTCCACCTCAAAGCCATCCAATATTATATAAATATTCGCACATTGATTTTTGGGGGTCAAAACTTCACTGCATATACTGCACAATTACACCGTTGTAGCATTATGATATTGAGTGGTTCAATAAAACGGGTCATTAATCACGGATGAAAATAATAAGTGTGATACAAAAGCCGCCCCATGTTGCGATGTAAGCGATCTCGTTATTTTTGACGATTTGAATATTGGGACACATGATTTAAAGGCATCATTTAACAATGTTTCCAGATTAAAAAACTGAGCTTCAGGTTTCCACATGCTCCTTGTGTATCTCTCTCTCTCTGATAATGTATAAAAAATGAAGTCCTAAAAAATGCATTTGAAAACCGTCATTAAGTTTCCTCCCATAAACTGCTGCATTCTTGAATTTTCGTCCGCTGACAATAATTCATGCGCCGATTTTTATTCGTACAAGTTTTGCTAATGATATCATAGCTGTGTAAATTTTTGTATTCATTGGTGTTTGTCCAAACACTACCATACATGTTAGAGGACAAAGTTTGACAATTTTTAATTTGGGGCTTCCGACAGGCTTGAAGAATACCCCCCCCCCAACAAATACACACCCGAAAATAAATATCACCGGTATTTGTGCAAGATTTAGCAACCATGTAGTTTTTGTCAAAGGTGAATGATAAAGCAGACGGTAGTATGAAGGAATATTTATAGGCCTAGTGGACTTGCTAAGAAGTTAAACGCTGCCTTCTTTTGTACTAATGTCCCACTTGGAACAAATGTTCCTTAGGGGCTTGGGGCAAAAGAAAACAAAAGGGTTCATTTAAGTAAGACACATCATGTATTTATGCAAATAAGCCCCCTATTGGCAAAATTACGTAAATTAAACGACCAAAAACAACAAAATATTTGAAAATATACATTTTCTATCTCTGATAAGAGAGGGAGAATGGTGAGGGTTTGATCAACTTTGGCTGACGGTTCAAGAGTTATGAATATTCAAGAAACAAAGTTAATCTTGAGCAAGCAAAGAAAATTGTGAAAGGGTAATCATGCATCAATGTTACGATATGTATAATCACCCCAATTGCATAAATTACCCCATCTTGTATTTGTTGACATCGATTTGTCATAATTTCGTTACTCAGGAGCTTATTTACAGAGATACAGGGTGTCATTTTGGATGAATCATTTTCTTTTTTGCTCCAGGGAACATCTGTTTCAAGTGGGACTTTAGTACTAAAACTGTAGCGTTCACCCGCACCTATGGTATCAATTGGTGGTGATGGTGATGATGACGATGATGATGATGATGATAATGATGATGATGATGATGATGATGATGATGATGATGATGATGATGATGATGATGATGACGACGACTCCAAAGAAGTAAAATGTGGATGTTGATGATGACGATGATAGCGATAATGGTGATATTGGCAGTGTGCATGAAGATCGTCGTGTTGATGACTCTAATAATAACGATTATAACTTCTTTTGTTGCTCATGACAACAGTCGAAGTACTTTCCTTTTCCTTGCATTACATTTCAATCGGAACGTTCTTCATGTGTCAGTCCATGATGAACAAAAAGCACAGATACATTCAAGGCATCGTCACAACCGTCAATTTCAGATAGAAATAATGGGGGTGGGGTAGAATCGGACAGTACATAATGCAATATTCATTTAAAAGAAGAAAAAAAAGTGTCGGAATTGTCAGACGACGGCCGCGGCCGTGTGTGGTCTGTACGAACATCCCGTCAAGGATTACCAGACCTGATACGGCCTGACAGCCCGGCATAACGGTACCTCGTCAATGGCTCCAGAAGTTTACACATTTTCTGCTTTACTAACGTCGGCCATAACACGTTACACGGCCTGTCACTTCGATAGAATTGATGTCTCGCTTCCACGTCCGTGGCTTCTGTCTCCTGTCTGTCCCCGAGTCCGTCTAACGATCGACGCTATCCCAGAAAATTTTATGCCAAAAACTGACGATTCAACCACTAACGAGCTGGAATATTGTCTGTTTCCCCCTACACAATGTACCCCCTAGATAAATTTTAATCCTGCAGAATTTGATTGCTGCGTCGTTGTAAAAGCCTGTCGGTCTAAACATGGATGGTCTAGTGGGATTCATGGTGGCTCTTTAGGAATACGTGTGATATCACAGCCCCTATCTCCATACCAACACATTCATGTTTGGATTACTGATGGTTACTTTGATACCATCAAATTAGAAATGTAATTACCCGGAAAATTTGTGAGTTCGGATCGCTTAACTTCGGTATGTCTCAAAGTGTTAAAGGTTTACATTCTGTTATGGCGTTCGAAGTTTTCTCAAGGCAGCTCCGAGTTTTTTAGATGGATATCGTGGACCTGAAATGTGTTCTTTTCTCACCTCATCCCCAGTCTGTTGACACAACTAATAGTCTCTTTGCAATTAGTGATAATTGAATTGAATTGTATAATCAAGTAGGATCGCGTGCGCCAACAGCTCCACTGCAAAACTGATACAAATGCAAAGTGCTCTCGACACGAGTTTTAGTACAGTTTTCGCTACAACAAAAGCTATAGATTCATTTCTTTCGGAACTTTCCATCACAGAATAAATTGATGGATTAATAAATGGAGGCATGGTCGAAGCAAAAAAAAAGAAAAGAATCAAATAAAACAAAATAGAATTAGAACAAAATAAAATAAAATAAAATAATATTCAAATATAAACAACTACAATGAAACAAAAACATGAACAATAATACTACCACCACTACTACTATTACTACTACAACTACTACTACTACTACTACTACTACTACTACTACTACTACTACTACTACTACTACTACTACTACTACTACTACTACTACTACTACTACTACTACTACTACTACTACTACTAATTGTTCATGTTTTTTCATTGTAGTTTGTTTATATTGAATATTATTTTTATTTTTATTTTTATTTTTTCTAATTCTATTTTGTTTTATTTGATTCTTTCTTTTTTTGCTTCGACCATGCCTCCATTTATTAATCCATCAATTTATTCTGTGATGGAAAGTCCGAAAGAAATGGAATCTATAGCTTTGTTGTAGCAGAAAACTGTACTAAAACTCGTGTCGAGAGCACTTTGTCATTTGATCAGTTTTGCAGTGGAGCTGTTGCGCACGCGATCCTACTTGATTATACAATTCAATTCATTATCACTAATTGCAAAGAGACTATTAGTTGTGTCAACAGACTGGGGATGAGTGAAAAAAGAACACATTTCAGGTCCACGATATCCATCTAAAAAACTCGGAGCTGCCTTGAGAAAACTTCGAACGCCATAACAGAATGTAAACCTTAACACTTTGAACATACGAAGTTAAGCGATCCGAACTCACAAATTTTCCGGGTAATTACATTTCTAATTTGATGTATCAAAGTAACCATCAGTAATCCAAACATGAATGTGTTGGTATGGAGATAGGGGCTGTGAATCACACGTATTCCTAAAGAGCCACCATGAATCCACTAGAACCATCCATGTTTAGACCGACAGGCTTTTACAACGACGCAGCAATCAAATCTGCAGGATTAAAATTATCTAGGGGTACATTGTGTAGGGGAACAGACAATATTCCAGCTCTCGTTAGTGGTTGAATCTCGTCAGTTTTGGCATAAAATTTTCTGGGATAGCGTCATCGTTAGAGCGACTCGGGGACAGACAGGAGACAGAAAGCACGGACGTGAAGCGAGACATCAATTCTATCGAAGTGACAGGCCGTGTACGTGTTATGGCCGACGTTAGTAAAGCAGAAAATGTGTAAACTTCTGGAGCATTGACGAGGTACCGTTATCCGGCTGTCAGGCCGTATCAGGTCTGGTAATCCTTGACGGGATGTTCGTACAGACCACACACGGCCGCGAGCCGTCGTCTGACAATTCCGACACTTTTTTTTCTTCTTTAAATGAATATTGCATTATGTATTGTCCGATTCTACCTCACCACCCCATTATTTCTATCTGAAATTGACGGTTGTGACGATGCCTTGAATGTATCTGTGCTTTTGTTCATCATGGACTGAACACATGAAAGAAGTTCCGATTGAAATGTAATGCAAGGAAAAGGAAAGTACTTCGACTGTGTCCATGAGCAATCAAAAAAGTTATAATCGTTATATTAGAGTCATCACACGACGATCTCATGCACACTGCCAAATATCACCATTATCGCTATCATCGTCATCATCAACATCCACATTTTACTTCTTTGGAGTCGTGTCATCATCATCATCATCATTCAATCATCATCAATCATCATCATCATCATCATCATTATACATCATCATCATCATCGTCATCATCAACCATCACACCAATTGATACCATAGGTGCGGTGAAGCCTACATTTTAGTACTAAAGTCCCAACTTGAAACAGATGTTCCCTGGAGCAAAAAAGAAAATGATTCATCCAAAATGACACCTGCGTATCTCTGTAAATAAGGCTCTGAGTAACAGAAATTATGCAAATCGATGTCAACAAATACAAGAGGGTGTAATTTATGCAATTGGGGTGATTTATACATATCGTAACATTGAAATGATGATAATACCTATTCCAATTGCTTCTTGCCCTCAAGTTAACTTTGTTTCTTGAATATTCCATACTCATTAACCGTCAAGCCAAAGTTGATCAAACCCTCACATTCTCCCTCTCTAATCAGAGATGAAAATGTATATTTTCAAATATTTTTGTTGTTTTTTGGTTCGTTTAAAAAATTTACGTAATTTGCTCATAGGGGCTTATTTGCATAAATACATGATGTCCTTACTTAAAATGATACCCCTTTGTTTTCTTTTGCCCGCAAGCCCTTAAGGAACATTGTTCCAGTGAGACAATTAATACAAAAGAAGGCAGCGTTTTAACTTTTAGGCACCACTAGGCCTATAAATATTCTCATACTACCGTCTGTGCTTTATCCATTCACCTTGACAAAAACTACATGTGCTAAATCTTGCAATCAAATACCGGTGATATTTATTGTTCGGTGTGTATTTGTTGGGGGGTATCTCAGCCTGTCGAACCTCCGAAAATTAAACAATTATAAACTTTGTCTCTAACATGTATGGTATGTTTGGACAAACACGCAAGATGAATACGAAAAATTTACCACAGCATAATTATCATATAGCAAAGACTTTACGAATAAAAAATCTGCGCATGAATTATGTCACAGGACGAAATATTTCAAGAATGCACAGTTTAATGGAGGAACTAATTGACGTTTTCAAATGTGCATTTTTTAGGACTTCATTTTTTAATACATATCAGGAGATGAGAGATACACACAAGGAGGCATGTGGAAACCTGAACTCAGTTTTTTAATCTGAAAACATTGTTTAATGTATCGCTTTAAATTCATGTTCCCAATAGTTCAAGATCGAAAAAAATAAACGAGATCGCTTACATCGCAAACATGGGACGGCTTTTGTATCACACGTTATTATTTTCATGCCGTGATTAATGACCCATTTATTGAACCGACACTCAATATCATAATGCTAACAACGGTGTAATTTGCAGTATATGCAGTGAAGTTATTGACACCACCACAAGATCAATGTGCGAATATTGAAGAAAATATCAACTACCCCTCTAGACTAGACTAGTTTAAGTCTCAATAAACATCCACTCAGCGGCTCAGTGAAATAAATTTGTCTTCACTCTTCCTTCTTCTTCTTCTTTACTGATCGGTTCTTGGTCTGTCGTTCTTGCTTCTTCCTCTTCTCTTTCTTCTTCTTCTCGTCTCTCTTCCTCTTCATTCTTCTTCTCTTCTTTGTTCTTTCTTCTTCTTGCTCTTCTTCTTCTATCTTCTTCTTCTTCTTCTTGTTCTTTCTTCTTTCTTCTTCTTCTTCCTACCTTTCTCTTCTTCTTGCTCTTCTTCCGCTTCTTCGGTTCTTCTCTGTATTTCTTCTTCCGTCTTATTCTTCTTCCTTCTCTTTTCCTTCTTCCATCTTCTTCTTACTCTCTTCCTTCTCTCTCTTCCCTTATCTGTCTCTTCTCTCTTCTCCTTCTTCTTTTCTTAACTCCTCTCCTTCATATGACGTGTGTGTTGAAAAATGTTCAAGTCGAGCAACGGGGAACATTATAATACAACAAAGTGTAGCCGCGTCGCAAAAACTCGAGATGTCGAGTTACATGATGAAAAAGGACTACTGTATAGCCCATGATTTCGTCCATCGATTTTGTTTGTTTGTTGTTTTTTTGTTGTTTGTTTGTTTGTCTGGCTTGTTTTAGTATTCCGTTTGTTTTCAGTTTGTTTTTGTGTTTTATTGTAATGCAAACCAATGATTCTGATGTAAACCTCTGATTAATTAATTTCTGAGCAGTAGATATAGGAAACTTTCACCCAAAGGGGGATTCAGTCAAACATAAGCTGCCCACATGCGTCGACCAAATATTTACCAGAGCACTACCCGCCTATAACAAGTTGTTCCTAGTGTGCAATAATAACTCACCAAAACAATTTTCGCGTGTTTCATTTACCAACATTGAAACCCACAAACACGATTAGTTATTTTTCGCTTGGCGGTTGTTTCCACACGGTTGTACAATAACACATCGCTGTCGTATACCGGGATTCACACTTTTTAGAAAAAACGAGAACGATATACTTGGGAGATATACATACGCTCTAAAACGTTTGAGACATCTTTAAAAAAGCTTGGGGAAAAATATACGCCCTAAACACTGTTGACAAGTACTTTCAAAACGCACCCTTTTGGTTGAAAATGGTTGTTTTTGCATACCCTTAACTGATGCGTCACCGGAAATAACATTTAAACAAAATACCCTATTTAAAAAAAAACTGCGTTTTTTTTTTTTGGTACTCAATTGTAACAGCATTATGTTTGTCTGGGGCGGGGGGAGTTGGATATGCCTAATACTGGTACAAATAGTCCTCTGTGGTAAATTCGAGATGCAGTTTATCAATCATGTGCGAGCAGAAGGTCTGTTAGGCAGGTCCACGATTTGTGCAGCATGGCTGCGCGTCCTTCTGGCAGGCTCACAAGACGTATCTCCTAAATTTAATCTCAAAATTGTAAAATTAAAACTTACTTTGCCTTAATGGAAGACGATCCAGGCCATCATGGGCGTTTATCTTTTAAACTTCAAGAAAAAATCCCACGCGGCTATACTTTTAAGATACATATTTCAAGTCATTCAAACAACCCACCAATTTGTGTCTGAACTTCTTACAACAAAGAATAGCGCCGGAAACTGGTCATAATTTTGCCACGAAATACGTCATGAAAAATATTAAAACAACCACCCTTCAAATTAATTATTCCTTGTTCCGATGGATATCCGCGGAACCATGCATATTGTCTTCACACTTAATTTTATGTTGTTTTTCATCCTAATAATGCGTTATTCTTTAACTATAAACACCTCCCTACTTCAGTCCTCCGGGCTAATAAGTTATTAGTAGAGGTCACTATGCGGTCTAAACAAAACAAATCATTAATTTTAGTTTGATTTAAGTGCTTATTGTTCAATACCAACACGCAGTATTGCTATGATCCATTACAATCATATTACCCAACTTATATTATGAATTGGTCCTGTGATAAGTTGTTTCATAAAGAGGTCTTGAAGTAATTATTTCCAGTGATGTCTGTAAGAATATAAAAATAATTTAATACGGG
>JZLH01S0316421.1:24153-39153 GCA_001188425.1 Eucidaris tribuloides
AAACACCCTAGAACACAAAAGTTTGGACAGTTATGCTGTCACTAGTGCAATATGTGTGGATACAAATTGGCAAATTAATTATTCTCAGCCGATAGGAAATTCTGCAACACATCTGTCTATGGAGAAAAGCTGGAATGGTCTCTCAATGATTTTTACTTTTTTAAAGCACTTAATGATTGTTTTACACCGCCATTTTTTCAGGGCTTAATTTTTAGACTGTATCAAAGACACTAGTTGCATGGGGAATCACGTAGCTCAGATTTTTTAAACTGGAAACATTGTTATACAGTGCCTTAAAAAAATGTATGGACGTATAAATAAATAGATAAATAAATAAATAAGTAAATGAATGAATGAATAAATAAATAAATAAATAAATAAATAAATAAATAAATAAACAAATGAATGAATAAATAAATAAATAAAAAAAGAAATGAATAAATAAATATATAAACAAATGAATAACTAACTAACTAACTAACTAACTAACTAACTAACTAACTAACTAACTAACTAACTAACTAACTAACTAAATAAATAAATAAATACAGATAAATGAATCGATAAATAAAGAAGGAAGGACAGAAAGAAAACATTAATGGATATGAAGATTGACAGCCAATTTGTCCTAAATAGACCGGGCCAACCCAACCTGTCCCAACCTGTATGAGTTTACTTCCGCCCACATACCCTACACTATGACATGGTATGTACATGATAAATATTAGACATTACACCTGCTTAATTCCATAAATTCCACTTAACCCAAGTATGACTGCGAAAGTAATATCGTGTCAAGCGGCTAACGACCAGTCGCAAGCAAGTACCAGAGATACGAGTGGTCTCGGAAATGATATGAAGTGCTTCAAGTACGTATTGGTTTAAAAAACAATTTACACCGTCTTTCTTGTTGTAAATACATAATTAACCATAGCTTGAAGTTGTTTAAGTAGTCGTTATCCTATCATTATCGAGAATATTGTTTTTGGCGTGCGACTTTCTTGTTTTGGACAATAAAACCCGGAAAACAACACCGTTCGCGTGAATTTCACCATGAAAAGAAACACTCGGCGAAGGATTGACATGTGATTTACAAGAACTATATTTTGCGTCTGAAAATAGATTTCGGTTATTTTGTGAATTCTCGTGGTTAAATCATGTGACTGACGGGCACGTGCGGCCCACAAAAATAGATCTGACAAAATTTCTTGCACGCTGAGGACACAACAAATTAAGAAAAGACATTCTGCAATTAATTGCGTAAATTAAGTTTTTGAATCGATACATTAAACTAATATCAGTTATAAAGAACAAAGCTGTTAGAGATAAAAATCACATGGATTTTGTGAAAATTCAAAAGCTTTGTTGCACTTTAGCGTAGCTCCATTTTTTTCCAGGGAGGAGGGGAAGTAAAAAAAAAGTCAAAATTTTCGGCTGGCTCCGCCCGCAAATTTGCAATATGAAAATTAGCGCGCGAATTGCTCCGAATTCGAAAAAAAAGATCAACTTCAAGTGAATAACAAAGCTAACATTGTCATTGATAAGTTTAACCGTTTACATGCCAAATATGGTTTAAAGGTACTGGCTAACATTTACCACAGTTAAAAAATGTGAGCTACATGATTCCCCATGCTACTAGTGTCTTTGATAAGGTCTAAAAATTAAGCCCTGAAAAAATTGTATTTCAAAATGATTAATAATAATAATAATAATGGGTTCTTAGAGTGCGCTATCCACAAAGTATCATGGCTTCGTATTGTACTCACCGTAATTTTTCCTGCCCTCTCTCAAAACCATTAACATTCCACCCCGAATCTTCCGCGCTACCCACATCTGTCCTCTCTACAACCGTTTACCTCAAACCTTGATTTTATTTTTGTGGTTGCGATACACATTGCTGGTTTCAGAGCTCTCGTTCACCGACAGTAATTACACAAACTCAAGAATTCGATCCTATCCGACGAGATTCTTGTCTCAATTGGACAACTAATGATGATGATAGTAAATCAAGCCTTTACACAACTATCATATTCATCACTTACTGACAGGTTTCCTGAAAAGTTGGAGAATAAACTCATGATATTTTGTCCTCTGCATACATCCTGGTGGCGGTATCATACAAAACTAAATCCGTATCAGGATCTAACTCGATCCTTCATCCTTCAACAATCTTCAACAATCATGATTTACACCGTGTATTTCAACAAAACCAAAGGCAAACGCCAACCCTTGTATCGCGTATTTGCATGGGCGTAGGCTGGGGTGCACTGGGTGCAAGTGCACCCCCCCCCCCCCCTAAAAAAAAAAAAAAAAAATCCAAAGCCTAGGCAGAGGAGTTCCATCCTTGAAAGCAAAACGAAATTTGCACCTCCTTTTCTGCTTTCAACAGCTGATTTTCTAAACGTCAGTTCCACATCCCAAAGATGTGCACCTCCCCGTGCCCATTTAGTTCCACCTCCTCAAGATGTGCACACCCCATGGCCAAACCAGCCTACTCCCTTGTGTGTGTCCCAATAATAATTACTGAGAATGTAAAATATTAAAATTATGCCATTTCAGGCTTTCATCAGACAGCAATTCAGGATACAAAGTTTGGTTCCGGCAGTCAAAATTAAGCAATAATGGTGAGGCTACATATACTTTATCCCAGGAAAATGAAATAACTGCACTGTTTAAGAATACGTATACTTTCTCAAGCTTTCATCCTTGATTTACAATGAAAGGCCAGCTTAACCTATGCTCTTTACAGACATAATTATGTTTGTGTGCGGTATGCTTCGAAGGCTTACAAAATTAAATAATTAAAGTAAAGGTTTTTATGGAAAGTTTGTTGATTTTAACATTCGGCTTTAATCAAGTTTGACGTATATTCAAACTTGATTCGAGCTTTCAAAAGGCGCTCTCACCTCAAGGCAAACGTAAGTTATTGCTTGTACAACTTAATAACATGTATTTTCGTGGAAAGGTCATTGACATGTGACCTCTGAACCTTCAAAAGATGCACCACTTACCTCAAAGTTGTAGAAAGTTATTCACACGATACCGACACCGACAACGTCGGCGACATCGAATGGGTGTATGTAAGTATTATGTTTTCTCGGTCATTTTCAGTGACCATCGTTTTGTGAAATTTTGTCGACTTTCATTTCAGTTTCGTCTCGCGGAGAGCGGAGCCTGTAAAAGCTATTTGTTATGTTCTGTCATTTGCCTTTTAAATTTGTCATTTGGCAGCAGTTTCAAATATTTCCAATTCAGAATGGTCAATTGTCATTATAATTCGTCCCGGCTATCGAATGACCGACACAAAATTTGCCTTTGTTTAAAAGAATTCAATATATTTTATCCAAATTGGTCCCATACCTATAAATGTTAAATACATTTCTTTATTTTTTTTAAAGTGATAGGCTAACATTGTGGAGCTTCAATTTAAAAAATTGTCAAACTTTGATATCTGAGCTACATAGTAGTGTTCAAATGGACAAATAAACATCCTAGAATACAAAAGTTTGGAAAGTTACACTGCCAATGGCAAGTTATACATGAAAAACAATAAAACTCGGGGCGAGTTTTATTAACTAGGTTACACACAGTAAAGCTCTATGAGAGGAAATGCGGCCAAGCTGATCTGGTCAACTTACGATTTCACTTTTAAAAGCACTAAATAATCATTTATAAATACAATTATTTTTCAGGGCTTCATTTTCTAGACCTCATCAAATAGCATAGGGAATCATGCGGCTCAGATGTTTTTCAACTATGGTAATGTTAGCCAATACCTTTAAAGGGAGAAGGCGCCAGCAACTAACAGGCATGAGTTAAGAAAATAAATGACATTGTGAGAATTGTGAGAATTATGATACATGGTGACAAAAACAGCCTAAATAAGGGGTACTGTGTGATACTCACCCCCATCAAGGCCCTATAAATTAGTTAATTTGTGTTTATTTTACGTCTTTGTAAGTTTTACCCTAAGACAAAACTGGCAGAAACAGCTATAGGGGAAGGAGCTTATCAATTCAAACAGTGCATACATTACTACGCTGAGGCTAAGACACGTCGCGTGGCATGCATTGGTCACGCATGGCCAGCTCCCTGCAGTGCACGTGCAATCTGATTGGTTAGCAAGAACTCAAATATTTTCTTAACTTATGCCTGTTAGTTGCTGGCGCCTTCTCCCTTTAATTTGCTATCATATACGGGATCAAGCTTACCAAGATTTATTTAATCTTTAATTTGATTCCCACTCACTTCGCGAATCTATCCACATGTATATTACCATTGTTCTTTTATTTACTGTGCTTTTGTGTCATTTTATATTGCTTGTTATGAACTTTTTAAATGTATGGAAATGTAGGAATCGGGTCATGTTGCGTCATTAAATGTGTAACGAAATATTGTATTTAATGTGATAATAAGTACATGTATATATACACACACAGAACGACAATATAATTACTCGTACATAGATTTGAGGCATTGTTTGACATTGTTCCCAGTGAGGTACATGAGTCTCCATGCAACTAGTCTCTCTGACAAGGTCTAAAAAACCCTTAAAAATTGCATTTCAGAACGATCATGAGTGAAAATCAGTGAGCATCCATTCCCGTTTTCCCCATAGACTGCTATGTCATAGAATTTTTGTCAACACGACACAAATGTTGCTTGTGACAGAATAACTCTCTATAATGTTGCATAATCGTATTTATTTGTCAAATAACTGTAAGTCTGATATCAAAATTTCATTTTTAATGGGTCTTCCACAATGTTAAATGTGTATTTACAAGCTTGAACGTATGGAAAGCGTATAAATTTACCACGAATTCTTGTTGTTATTTCTTTTTTTTTTCTTAGCAATTTCTTACAAGCCTACTTGAAGTAGTCAAGCATAGATCTCAGGGCCGGAAATAATGGGACTGGAAACAGTCTTCACTTTAATCAACATGATTGCGTATAGACTCAAGTATATTGTTCAAGGTTTCCGCCGTGAAAGTTTCACAATGTCAAAACGCTTCAACATGACAATTTGTTTTGAGGGTTTCTATGTTTTCAATTTCCAAAGCGATGATATACATGCACTTTAAAGACATGGGCTAACATTGTGGAGCTTCAATTTTTAAAACAATGGTCAAACTGTGATGTCTGAGCAATACATAGTAGTGCTTAAATGGAATACAAAAGTTTGGAAAGTCATGCTGCCACTGGTAAGATATGCATGAATAAAAAATTTCCACTGCGGCGGAGTATAAAATAGCCTAGATCTACACACAGTAAGTCGATGAGAGGAATGGGCATGGCGAATCGGGTTAACCAGAGTACTTGTAGATTTTCACTTATTTAAAGCACTAATTAATCATTTTGAAATACAATTTTTCAGGGCTTCATTTTTAGACTTTATCGAAGACAGTTGGAGAATGAGGGATTATGTAGCTCACATTTTCTTAAAATGGGGTCATTGTTAGCTCGTGGCTTTAATTCAAGCAAATATAACAATGTCCTTTCTCTTCAGCCTAAACACCATAAACGTAAATACTGCTCACATGTTTCAACTCATTTTGGTTCTGGAAATATTTCGAACTGCCATTTCCCTTAATTAAAAATATATAGATGTAATTATCTGTCACATTGAATATTGTCCGTTATGGTGCATCTTTTATTAATGTTAGTAAGATAAAGATTGTTTCCATAATTTGCTCCCCGTCAAAAGGATTACACAAAGGAATGGACCAAATATTTATCAGTTGTAGAAATATTTTCGAAATAATTAGGATAGCAAAGCATTGAGGTAGAAAACATGTTTTTTTTAGAATAAAGTTGTTCTTATTCTTCTTCATCTTGTTCATCATCTCCTTTCTTCTCCCCATCTTCATATGTTTCTACTCTTTCCTTTTCTCATCTTCTTCTTCTCTTCTTCTTTTTTTTCTTTTTTTTCTTCTTCTTCTTCTACTTCTTCTACTTCTTCTTCTTCTTCTTCTTCTACGTCTTCTTCTTCTTCTTCTTCTTCTTCTTCTTCTCCTTCTTCTTTGTCTTCCTCTTCTTCCTCTTCTTCCTCCTCCTCTCCTTCTTCTTCTTCTTTGTCTTCCTATTCTTCCTCTTCTTCTTCTTCTCCTTCTTCTTCTCCTTCTTCTTCTCCTTTTTCTTCTTCTTTTTTCCTCTTCTTCCTCTTCTTCTTCTTCTTTTTCTTCTTCTTCTTCTTCTTCTTCTTCTTCTTCTTCTTCTTCTTCCACTTCTTCCACTTCTTCTACTTCTTCTTCTTCCACTTTTTCCACTTCTTCCACTTCTTCCACTTCTTCTTCTTCTTCCACTTCTTCCACTTCTTCCACTTCTTCCACTTCTTCCACTTCTTCCACTTCTTCTTCTTCTTCTTCCACTTCTTCCACTTCTTCCACTTCTTCCACTTCTTCCACTTCTTCCACTTCTTCCACTTCTTCCACTTCTTCCACTTCTTCTTCTTCTTCCACTTCTTCCACTTCTTCTCACACTTCTTCCACTTCTTCCACTTCTTCCACTTCTTCCACTTCTTCCACTTCTTCCACTTCTTCCACTTCTTCCACTTCTTCCACTTCTTCCACTTCTTCCAAAAAAAAAATACAATTGTAAAACAATACATTTTGAAATACGGATGACAGTATAATCAAACGTTTCATTACTTTATTTTTGATACTATTTGAAATGTTATTTGTTATTTAAGGACTCGTTTAGGTAGTTTTATTGAATACGTTTATACAATGTCATTTCCAATCATTGTAATTAGATTTTGATTAATAAATGTGGTAATTGTATGATTTCATTCGAGCTGTCAATTGTAACTTATCATGACGCGTTGTATAATCCGGAGGCGTTGCATTCCCGGACGCCAGGCGTTAGAACGAGTTTCACGCACCGAGAACTATCCTGGGAAGTCCCGAGTTTCTAATTTACCTCCAAAAAGTGCTGATTTTCATTAAATATTCACAATCAATCAATAAGAAAGCACTTTTATTGCAACATATCCTGAAATGATTTACAGTGTCGGGATAGTCATCCCCACCTATGGAGTATGTGAGCTCTCTTTGCTGTATTTTAGTCTTATTTTAGTCTTTGGACTTTCTGTATCCATTTGATATACCCTGAACGACTGACTGACTGACTGACTGACTGACTAACTAACTAACTAACTAACTAACTAACTAACTAACTAACTAACTAAATAAATAAATAAATAAATAAATAAATAAATAAATAAATAAATAAGTAAAATAACTTTTAAATAAATAATGGGAAGAGAAGTGTCACAACCAAGACGCGTTACAAATATTCATTATCATAAATAAGCAACTAACTAACTGAAATAACCAACTAACTAATTAACTAGCTAGCTAGCTAACTAATTAACTAACCAAATATCTATCTAACTAACTAACTAACTAACTAAATTAATGCGTAAATCAAATAAATAATAAGTGCATAAGGACAGGAACAAGGTAGGGTACAAACCATCAATCTCTAAAGCGAAATCAGCTCACAATTAAGACTACTATGAGATGAACTCGAAAGGAAAATCAGTAGATAGATTTTATACGAGTTTAAAAGATTTTTTTTTAAACTTTAAAAGAATTTAGTGTGGAGAATTTTTTATTCATTAAAGAAAACCAGGGATATACAAAAAGGGCAAGGCAAATTATCTTAAGCGAGTTAAATATGATGGAGCACGTAAATCCCTTCAATTAAGAAACAAATATCCTAAATACAGAGCTATTTTGAAGGAATGCAGAAAAGTGTGGATAATGAATTATAAAAGAAAAAGAAAATTTAGCTGAGAATTATGCAGATCCGGGTTAATTCTGTTTGAAAATAACTGTTATTGTTATATTCGAAGTATTAAGTTTGAAAGGTGGGTCATGTGCCCCTCAGCCCTTCAACGATATTGTTTGTTATGTATAATATGGGAAGGATTCTTGTAGGCTTAACAAATTATTCAAGTTGGAAGTTTGTTTCATTATTAAACTTGTTTTTCCGACACTGAATTGACTAATTGATATCGTTGTGATAAGATATAAGTGAAGAATGTGACTTGGAGGTAATCATGAAGATGTCACGAGTACACTTCAATATTTAAGAACTAACCTCCCGGATCTAACGCAACAATAATAAATTAGTTTATTAGTGAGATAGTTTAAAAGGATATGGCACATATACCTGTAAGGTCTATGAATAATGCACATTTTTGTAAAATCCTGTCCCATGTTTTTATAACACTTTCACCTATGAGTGATTAGACAACACTTAGAAAATGAATCTGATTTCATGTCTTATATGACAAATGTACTGCCAGGAACGGTTTACAACAAACAATAAAATGAGAATAACTATACAAGAGCCCATTAAACAGCAAACAAGAATGTATGGGGTATAATTTCACTGTGTCAGAAAGGATTTCGATTTCTTTGTAAATCTTTAAATTTACTCATTTTGGTCCATAATGACACAATGGATTAATTACATGTAAACTTAATTGTGAAAGTACATATGGGCAATTCCATGATTAGTTACGTTACACTTTATGACAAACTTTACTCAACATGTGGCTCTTATATGAATATGCTTTGATATTATTTTTCTGTTTTGGTACTGTCAGTTCTCTAGACTGGCACCTACTCCACAACATCAAGCAAAATCATGAGACGTGTTTCAGTGGGTAATAACAAGAACTTTAATTATGGTTAGTTACGTTACATAAAGAGGACATGGAAAAAATGTCAAGTCTTTGTCTTCAAAGTTTCCTCAATCTGTTTTCAACTGAATCAAACTGTGGTATCCATGCTATTTCTGGTGTCTTGATAAGTCATTTGATACATAACTTATTGATAAAAATCTTTCCATTTTTAACTACAACATCAAAAACATAGTTAGTTATGTTACGGTTAGTTACGTTACATTTTGTTCATCCACACAAATTTGCGTTTATTCATGTCTTTTTCAGATTTAGTATGCATATGTGGGGCTTTATTACTTTCAAAACAATGAGAAGAGGCTATTGGCATGGAAAAAATGCAGAATAAATGATAGATTTTCATAAGACTGAGATTTAGTCACACTAGTCCCACATGTGGTATTTCATGTATGGTTCTGATTCTCCTAGAGGGTGCTGTTGAAGACATAAAATGTAGAGTAGAAATGATGTCCCCCATTGTTTCTTCATGATTCATACCTATTCAAACCATTGAAATGTAATATAATTCGAGATAGAGCAATTTATATAATTTGTGATTTGTCCAATAATTCACGGAAATGCCCATATGGAGGATCTGATATAAGTAATGATTCATGTTCATCTTTGCAAAAAACTAATCTTATGAAACAAAACATAAACAAATATAAAAGGAATTAATGAAATCGGAAAACGTGGAGTAGATTTTATCATTCAAATGCAGGACTACTCACAGTGTCTTGACAAAACGATTTCAAATTTCATGTCTTGAACAATCACTGGTTCTGAAGTAACCACAAGCACTGCAATTACGAAACCAGTTCTTGATCTCTACATCATTTACTGAAGCATACAGTAATTCAACATTCGTTTTTCTAGTTCAAACTTATGAAACATTTGTCCCCAGAAATGATAATAATAAAAAATAACACACTCAATATAGTTGAAGCGAAAGAAACGTATCACGAAATAATTATGTAATATTGCCATATTATTGAAACACACCCTTTATCTATGTGAAAAAACACGTTTGTAATTTCATTGCTAGTATTCAACCCGTTATTACTTTTTTCACTAAAAATGAAAATGAAAATGAAATCAAATCAAATCAATATTTGTGACCTGTCACCATGATACCCTGATAAAGTTTCCCAACCCAAAGATAAGGAAAGTGCCAAATATCATAATAATGATATAAAGTGTGATAGTGAAGTATCTTTAGAAATCAAAAGTTTTATGACCTTCACATGTTGCACAAGTTTTAATATTTATATTTTTCACAAAAGCATTTTTCTGTCTATGTTTCTGTTTCATAAGATGTGCGACTTTATCAAGGTATCGTGGTGACAGTTCACATTTACATTTTTGTAATGGTTCCATTCGCAAGATGTCATGTATTCGGTCTATAGGCACTCTTCATACGTGGACGATCTTGTCAATTCGATACATTTTTGATAATATACAAAATAGAATAGGTGTAATATTCCGAGAGATGACTGATTTCTGTTCTCTCTCTCCTTCCCCCCCCCCCCGACATCACTAGCTGCTCTTGGTCTAATTCATTCATATTCAATGCACAGTGTTTTGACAGGTTGGGAAACGGCTTAGTAAACGTGATTATGCACATATTATTTCTATAGCAATAAGAACAACACTGAGAAGCAAAATTTGTGTTGTGTGTGTGTTGGTGTGTGTGTGTGTTGGTGTGTGGTGTGTGTGTGTTGTGTGGTGTGTGTGTTGTGTGTGTGTGTGTGTGTGTATGTGTTGTGTTGAGAGTGTGTGTGATGTGTGCTGTGTGTGTGGTGTGCGTTTGTGTGTGTGTATGATTACTGCAACTCACCTAGTGTCAGTTGTTGCACTGGGTGCACGCTGTGTCTTCTTTGATTTAACTTCTATTTTGTCCTTTACTCTGTTTGTTACAGATTATTGTATATTTTTCGTGTGTGTTGTGTGGTAGTTTCTGTCATATGTCTGCTGTTGGTTGTCTTTGTTGCATATTTTTTGTTTTATTTTTTCTTGTTCAGGTATTATCAACAACCGTATTAAATTCAATTTTGAAATTAAGAAATATCAATATTGAATTTCGTTGTTATATTTGTTCCATTTGTTAAGTATTAAATATAGAAAATTTATGTATTATTTTGCAAAACAAAATGCCGTCACAAGTTACACACAGCTTTTTGGGGCTTCATAGGATGATTATAGTATCATGAACATCAACTCTGATATCAATCTTAAAAAAAGTATCAATTAGAAAAAAAAATTGAAACCCAAATCATAGGCTACACCAATCATTCTTCAATGGTTTTAACCAAAATTTTCTTATACAGGAAATGCTCTGAAATTTTGTCTCTTCCAATGCGAGATTTAAACCATATTCATTGGCAGTTTCTGTACACAACAATGGAGTTATCATTATAACACTCCATCAAATCCACCCCATCTGTCAACCTCCCATTCTAATCAAAGACACCGTTTAACGTTGTGGAAGCCCCAAATCCAAAGTCAAACTTTGATGATCTTCATTAGAGTGTTTGAATGAGTAAGTAAACATCTGAAAACATTAAATTGTGGACAGTTATGCTGTCATGATAAAAAAAAGTCCAAAGACAGATATTGGAACATAAATGTCATGTGCACCCCCCCCCCTCCCAAAAAAGAGAAATATATATAAATTATATACAACACAACAGTGTATGGGGGGAGTGGAATGGTTGCTCATTGATTTTCAGTGTTTAAAAGCACTTAATGATCGCTTTGTACTGCATTTTTTCAGGATTCATGATATTTGTAAACTGAGAACAATGGCAAACGATATTTAAAACCCCCCAAAATGGGTTAGGTCGAATGAACAGTTCTTGATATTCGAAGGTAATAAACCTGGATAGAAAAACCCCACAACGCCGAGATAGTGTACGCTCCTGGTGCGGGCGCATATCCGCTGCGTGCCTAGCTTCTCCGAAACTGAAACATCCCAAGAACTTTATATTGATCACACCTAATACACACTCCGTTGCTAGAGTCAGAGTAAAATATATGATAACTCTCACCTTAAAGGGAAATATCAAGATTGGGAGGAGTCATAATTCAGGACACGTTTACTGCTGCGAAAATTTCACAGTGACAGGGGAATTCCAGGCTCATAGAAAGTTGATTTGAATATATGGAAACATAAACTTCAGGAAGACTTCAGTGAAAGTTTGAGAAAACTCGAATAATTCAACTCTTAATTGCAATCTTAAATCAGAGCCATCTTTATCATTTTCATTTTCATTTTTATATTACTTGTACATTTAGTTTATTTACAGTATTTCGACATGGTAAAAGGCCTGATCAATCAGCTAAAAAGTTGCTTTTTCAGCAAGGCCGTGATTTTCTTTTTTATTTTTTTAAAACAAAAATACGTATATGAATGTAATACAGAAATTTAAGGCAAAATTATATTGTGGAAATTGTATAAGCGTGAAACATAACACAAATAAATATGTTGAAACCTAATACATAAATATATATACAAGTATCAAAATACATGTCCAGTGTTTAGCAAACAAAGGTAAAAGCATATCGTTTGAAAGAACATGTTTTCCCCAAATACCAAAACCAAATTGAAAAGAATGAGTAACTATAACTTTCGTTACAGCTCTTTACTTTTTGTTTTTTTTTTTACTGTATTTTATATCTGTCCACCTGTTTACAAATAAACTAGACCCCTTATCCCATACTACCTTTATTTTTCCGACCAAGTATCTATAGTTCACGGCAACATCATAGCTTCAGTCTTTGAAGGGATTTTGGCAGCAATGTTAAATCCTAAAAGCATGCAGCCAAAATGTTAAATATCTGATCAAATTTATCAAGCAAATTTGATGAAAAACAAGGAAATAAAAGTAGGAAATTAATACCGAAACTATTGAGTATGTTTCATGAGTTTAGATACAGTCCATAACATAAACATATTTGACGGTAGTGTGTACATTTTCATATCGGGTAAAAGAATTGCAGTTGGGAAAACTTCAGTTCCGCCAGTTGAGCTTTGAAAGCCCACGTGTAAGTTTAGTCTATCAGACAAATTTTCCGTCAATCTTTCACAAAGTATGGTATTAATATTGTGCTACATATCAGAAACAACATACTGGGAATCGTTTATAATGATATGCTTTTCTTTTTATTCATTCATGAATGTTCAGAATTTCCAAAGAAGTACAACCATTGTCACATTGTCATAGTTGTATACAGAGTAAAAATGAAAAAAGGGCTGTTTTACAATCTTTCATATATCACATGTACACGAAATACAAGTGCAAACATGAACATACATAGGTGTCAGTGCAGCATAAGCTTAAAACTAGAGCTTGAACCGATGCAACACCATTGGGATACTACAAATCTGACACTACAAATCAGATGAATATTCACACTATTTACACAGAGAAAGAGACTGTAGAGAAATTAAAGAATAAGTATATAGAATGGGGAGGGGTGTCATTAACAATAACAAGAATCATTTAAATTTGTTGTCGTGTCATTTCCACATAATGTCAACAAAAATATATTAACCGTTTAACATAATCAAGCAGCACTCGTATGAAAAAGGTTCAAGCAGCATTGACATTGACTGTGGAGTCAATACAGGTAAAAAAAAGTTGTTATACAATTGTAACAATTGCGGGAAAAATAACATTTCAGATGTGAGAGATGAGGAAGTTTTTTTATTGCCTTTCTATACGTTTGTATCTTTTTTGTAATTCGCGTAGACTCTGCGGCAAGGCATTCCATACATCAGGGCCTCGATGTCTGATTGATTTAGGAGCTAGTACAGTGCGGGGATTGATTAAGTGTATTTTAGAAGCCTGCCTTGTATAATATGAGTGAACTGAACTGTTCATTTGAAACATATCACAAAACAAATCTGGCAACAGCTTGGCATTCAACCGAAACATGAATATGGCAGTTTGCAAAACATTAATGTCATCGACTTTTAACCACTGTAATTAGACAAACAATGGGTCTTTGTGGTCTCGGTAACCTGACCGAGTACAAACACGAATGGCTTTCTTTTGCAGAAGAAGGATTTTCTGTCGCACGACTCACCGACTTGGATCCGAAATAAAAAACAACTTATATTTCGTACACGCTGATTTATTTCAGATGCAAATCGGTAAGTCGTGCGACGGAAAATCGCATAGTGTGCGGTGGCCTTAAAGGCAAGGTTCACCCTGACATTAAGTTGGTGTTAATAAAAGCAGAAGAATGAGAGAAACATATTAGTGAAAGTTTGGCGAAAATCCACCAAAGAATAATAGAGTTATAGAGTTTCAAAGTTGTCATTTTGTGACGTCACATGCGAGCAGCTCCCAATATGACATGTAATATAAATTCCATAATTTGCCATTTTTTAATGGTTCATGATTACTGAATAGTTTTTTTTATAGAAGCATGCATGGAATAATGTTTCTAATAATATATTAAATGCACAGGTAAAATCATTTTCAAATTTCTGAGAAAACGGAATTTTTATGGAATTTATATCACATGACGTATGGGGAGCTGCTCGCATGTGACGTCAGAAATTTAAAAGTTGAAACTTCCATAAGTCTGTTATTCTTTGGTGGATTTTTGTCAAACTTTCATTAATATGTTTCTCTCATTGTTCTGCTTTTATTAAAACCAACTTGATGTCGGGGTGAACCTTGCCTTTAAGATGTCGCCCATAGGATGTTGCAATATGAAATATATGGTAGAATCAGGGACCCTGGTATTATACAGTGTAACCAAAATTCTGTCAGAGACAAAACTCTTTACTCTATACAACATACCAATATTTCGACAAATGGGTGTTACTATGTGATTTAAATGGTCATTCTAATCAAGTTTGCTATTAATATAAAAACCAAGGAACTTAGTGCACATCCTTTGCTCAATTTGAACATCATTTATAACTTAATAATCAAACTTTGGTTGCCAGTAGATTTTTTTACCTTTGAAGTGAATTAAATTGGTTTTCGATACATTGAGTGAGAGAATGTTACTTCTAAACAAGAGTGTTAATTTTGGCAGCTCAGAATTTGATATGTGTTCAAGAGTTTGAATGTTACGGTGAGATACAAAGACACTTGTATCATCTGCAAACAAGGTATAACTTAATGCTGCAGAAACATCACATATGTCATTGATATAAATGAGACTTCCGAATTAACAGAGTTGAAACATGTAAATTATTTTCTAGTTGTTAAATAACTAGAAAACCAGTGTAGGGCTGTACCTCTTACACCATAGTGATTGAGTTTACACAAAAGAATAGAGTGATCAAGTGT
>JZLH01S0316421.1:44153-47263 GCA_001188425.1 Eucidaris tribuloides
AAAGGAAAATAGCAAACGTTTGACAAATCTGGCTGAACCGTTTAATTTAGATCAAGATCATACTCAGTTCATTATTGATAAACGATATCATTTTCTCAAGTAAAAAAATTAAATAAAATTGAAACCCAGAAATCTATACAGAACAATAAGAAAAAATTATAAAAGTTTGGGCACATTTGGCTAAACTGTTCCAGAGTTATTAACGTATCCTGGGTAAATACTCTGACTTGATAAGCAATAAATGTTCGATAAACCCAAAATAAGAAAACCTGCTGAAATTTCTTTTGTGTAATAAACACCACATTTAACATTTACTAAATATAAATAAATAAAAAGGAATGACACATATCCATTGCAAGCACGTTAATGAAAACATTTTAACAATTTTGGTCTATATTTGTATATAATTACTATTGTTCAATTGATACTGGGTATCAGCTGTACCAGATACTTGAGTTTGGGAATACCCAGACACAAAACAGATTGGACCCAAGATGTAAATTTATAATAATATAAATTCAGTAAACTTTCTCTTCTCTGCTTGATGGACATATTCTGTTTCTGCCCAGTTTCAGTATACGCCACGACAGACTTCTAGATAACACCGAAGTTTTTTTTTAAATTGTACCAAACAAGGTGGGTCTTTTTCTTCATGACACACTTAGCATGCACATATGAGGAGTTTATTTCCAAAAAGGGGGTAGATCCGCTTTTTACCATTCTGAGAAAAACGAGTTAAAAAAAATACCCAGATTGCAATATTTAACCAACCTAACAATGTACCCTACAATGCGAATATAAAACCACACTTAGAAAAAAAATCTGTGAGTTTTCATCTTTTAAAAAGGTTATGTTTCAATTTCCATTTTTTGTGGGATCTACCCGCTTTTGGAAATAAACTAACACAGATGTACTTTCTTTTGAAAGTAAAAGTTAGTTTTCTTTGCCAATTTTACAGCCTTTTGTTAAAATTTTATCTTCTCATTTGTGTCATCTAAACACATACACAAATTTTATGGATTTTTTGTAAACTCTAGTTTATTTCCAAAAGAGGGTAGATCCAATTTCATTCCGTTTTTTTTTAATTCTCTCATATTGCATCGTTTCTGAGTGAAACCAACTTAACCAAACAAAGAACTCAACATTGCGAATGCAAAACCGCACTTAGAAATAAATTGTGAGTTTTTATTTATTTGTTATATTTTCTTTTATTTTCATGTTTTGGATCTACCCCCTTTTGGAAATAAAGTCATTTTTCTTCACCTATTTTTCACCACTTTTTGGTGGGAATTTCAACTTCTCAATTGTGTCATCTCATAGAGCTACTAAAATGGTATAGATTTCGGTAAAAAAGGTCAAATTTTATGAAAAATGAATCTACCCCGTATGCTCTTCATATCAACGCTGTTTCAGCACGCAACAAATATGATAAACGTTTTACAGGCAATGCTGCTGCAAATTCTCTCCCAAAAGTGGTATAAAATAAAGTTAAAAAACATAAAGGATAAAACAGACACTTGGCCTGCCATGTGATGTGGTGGAACAAGAAATTAAAATATATATATCTTTACATATTAGGAATTCGACGGCAAATGTTATCTATTTTAAGTATTAGAGTGATCAAATGACAAGCATTCCAATAATCCAAGAGAAAAAAAAAGTGTAATTAAAAATCCTCCATATCACTGCAATTTAATCATCGTAATAATTCACTGCATTATTATTACCAACGTTATAGGTACTGACATAAAAACCGTCGAATTTCAATGAGATCTATTAATTATCGATTATATTAGCAATCATTGTGCAGCGCATTGTTACCAACATATTTTTCATGACGATTCTCTGATACAGACGGTAAGTATTCTAAACCTGACTAAGTACCCCTTTTGTACAAGGGCAATGAGTAAAACTGATGTCACCAACATCATTGTCTGCTCAAGTCACAATTTATCGCAATAGTATGTTTATTATGACCACGTACACCCAATATAAAAATGTTCTGTTGTTTACGATCTTTGAAACAATATTTTCAGTGAAGTAAAATTGGGAAACGCTCTAAAATAAAGAAATTGCCACTAAATAAATTATGAAAACATAACAAACGACAAACCTACCATTATTAAAACTTTGAACTGTATATGACTAGTGATAAAGTTGAAGCAGAATGAAAAAAAAAAATCCTCTTTTACTGATATGAAAACTGAGGGCAAATTTCTCCCAGAATTTGAGGCTCAAATGCAAACTAAACCATCTTTGGTTGTCCATCCCCAGCCAATATATGAGGAACTTACACATGTGAAGTACAGTGAGCAAGTAAGATATACATGTCTCTTTCCCGATTATATTCACCAACCGGGTCTACGACGATATCATGTAAGTAAAGAAACCATGCTTCCTACTATCTAAAAGTCACGGAGCTAGTTCCCACTCCTTAAGGAATGTGATTAGGGACCACTCCTTCTGGAGCTAAATTTCGGAGAGAAAAATAAGAGAAGAAAAAGACCTAATTTAGCCCTAAAACGACGGATGTTTTCCACTCTCTTAAAATATAAGCTCCAACATTTTGCTCCAAAAGGAGTGGGGGAAATTAGCTCCGTGACTTTTACTGAGTGGTATCTAGAATATATTTCACCCTATAAAATTAGACAATCAGCAACGCAGCTACAAGATGTACATGATGCAAAAAGTCAGTGTTACGAGAGTTTCGTCGAGACCTCTTTTTGGAATGAGTGTATCAATGTGGCCATCCTGTAGAAAAGCAACTCTAATTCATCGACACATACGGCGACCAGAACCGTACACACCCCGGTCGGCAACGTGGTAGCAGAACGTGACTGAGCGGGAAGCTAAATAATAGAGTTAACTTAGTCAAATCATGGACTGGCTAAAAATAATGTCGAAAAATAGAAGTCACGATGTCTGGTTCTGAAGAGAAATTGCAACATTATGTAGTAACAATAATTGCGAAGTTGCGAACAGTAACCAGTTCTAAGTTTTTCTTACCCTCAAATGCTTGATAGCCATTGTGAATTCAGGTTCGAAATGGACATTGATTGACAATGATTGCGTTGTTGCACGCAAAATTTTCCCGGTAATAAGCATCATAA
>JZLH01S0316520.1:20651-35991 GCA_001188425.1 Eucidaris tribuloides
GGGTTGTACAGTCTATAGTAAAAACAGTCATCCATAGATTTTCACCTATTTTATGCAGTAAATGATTATTTTGAAGTATAATTTCATTTCAGCTTCATTTTTAGCCCTTGATATCAGTGACACTTATAGTATGGAGGAATGTGTAGTTCAGATTTTTAACCTGGAAACATGCGGAAAATCTGCCTTTCATATTTAATAACATGAATGGTATTGTGGGATACCAAGCAGAAATCCACCATTTTGTTAATTGTTTTTTTTTCTTTCAGCACTGTACCCTGGGTAAAAAAGCTTTGTATAATTGATATGCTCTATCTTTGTAAATAGGAGGTTTTATGATTTCAAAATCAAGATACGTATACAGTTTGAAATGTACTTTTGATAGCATAAAAATTCTCAAAATTGAACATTTCATGTCAAACTACACACAACAAAAAAAGTAACTACCTCCTTTTTCAAACTACCATAACTTTTTAACGAAATGAGTTTTACCAACATAATTTGGCAGGATAATTTCCACTATCATTGACTAACTTCTGTGTGAAAATGTAATTGATTCCTCAAGCCATGCATGGGTGAGCATGCATTAAAGGCAAAAATGTCACTTTTCAAAGGTCACAAGGGTCACCTCACATGCCAAAATAATGGTAAATAATGACATTTTTTGCTTTATTCATAAAGTGTGTTCACTCAACCATAACTTGGTTACGAACTCGTATAACATGTAAAGGTACATTTTGCTGAAAAATATTGGATTTCAATTTTGTCAATAAACTTAATGGATTTTACAATTTCAAAATTTTTAAATTGAGCTCACTGAAGCGTGAAATGTGCGTAAAGGGCCAGGAGAGGTGTAAGGGGGTCACAAGATAAATGATTAACATAAATAGTGCTCAATCATTCACCAGAAACAGAATTTGTCAAAATCTTGCATCACAAATCCCTCAAAATGACCCTTGGGACTTTTGAAAAGTGACATTTTTGCCTTTAATGTGTACTTACTCAAACATGACCTGACGGATTGATCACATTTTCACGCACAAGTCAGTCAATTAGTATAGGAACATCCCTGCCAAATTATTTTGATCAAAACCATTTCTTTAAAAAGTTATAGTGTGTTGAAAAAGGGGGTAGTTACTTTTTTTGTTGTGTTTACATGTAGTTATACACCGGTTCGTATAATCAGCAATAATTTGTGTAATTTGCAGGGATGTAGTCGAGGCCTGGCTGTTCTGAGTCACGGAGGCCCCTGGAAAAAATATTTTTCCCATAGACTTTGTAACACGTGACATCGGTCCGAGGCCAAGGCAAGGCCGGCCAAAATCCGGCCTCGCACTAACATCCCTGGTATTTGTTATTTTCTTGGTTACGCTGTCACTCATCCTCCATCGCCCTACGTTGCTGTTCTCTGTCTTCATCCAGCCGTCCTCCCAGCTGGTGAAAGTTCTGCTTGCTGATCTTCAACAGGCGCTCTAACTCCTCCACCCGCTTCAAGGCACGACCTGACCAGGAAGATAGGGGGCCACTTTCAAACGTTAGTGACACGACAATTTGAGAGTCTATTTTAGGAAGTCTATTTAGGAAGTCTATTTTTTTTCATGGTCCACAAGTCTGGGGTAACCTACCACAAATTATACAAAATTGTAAGACATTGAATAGTTTTCAAAAAGCGTATAAATCATTTTTACTGATTACCCAAAAACTGGGATATGATTATTTATTCTTCAATGATAGTACATGTTTGTTACTAGTAGTTAGCACGTTAGGTTGTGCCTTGTGTTTGTTGTGCATGTGCATGTGTGTGTGTGTATGTGTGTGCTTGTGTGTGATTGTGTGTACATGTGCATACATTTATGTGTATGTTCATGTGTCATTCTATGTTTGCTCTTCAAATTATGATACAATATGATTTTAATTTAAATGTATGGTTTTATTTTAGGTGTTTAATTTTAAAATAAGGCCTCTCTGCCTTTTCATTGACCCCTTCATTAATAATGTTTTTTTTTTCGGTAAGTGTCACATTGTATTGTAAAATGTCATCTTGCCTTTGCATTTTAAAATTGTCCTTTGTATGTTGTTGTTTTTTATTAAGTGAAAATAAACGATTTGAATTTGAATTTGAAGAGTCTTAAGGACTCGTATCTTCCCACTTGGATATGAAATGATATGACTACCAGTATAGTATAAGTAGACTGGCATTTGCATTACCATTGATTTGAACTTCAAACAATGACAAGTAAAAAAAACGGTGCGTGAGTGACACAACAAATTTTGGACATGGGTGTCTGACCATTATCGGTTTTGGTTGGATTCGTACCAAAGTAGTTCTCCAAGAGTACCATGAGTCCTAGAACATGTACGTAAATAGATTACCTATCTAACATATGTAGTCACAATCAATCATTCCCTCTCTGTGGCAAATGATCCCCCCTGACATGCCCTGAGTGACACGACAAAATGCAAAAATACCCACATTAACATTAATTACCCTTGTACTAAATTTATTGTGTTACAGCATATAATAAATTATTTTATGTAATTTTCATGGAAAACTATCATCAAAGATATCTAGTGTCAAAAAATATTGAAGCCTATTGATTTCTTGCAAGTTTAAATTTTCATCCTTATGTCCACTTTTGTTTGAAAATGGCCAGTAGTGAAGTGATGAAATGGACAAAAGATGTGCGATGGTACGTGTGCCTATATCACTAATCCTCCTCTGGAAGACAATTCCTCTGAGGACAACTCCCATTTGACAACTTCCACTGCAGGACAACTCCCCTGGAGGACAACTGTCCTGGAGACAACACTTCCAGAAGATTAGTCCCACTGAACTCCACTCCCCCCCCCCCCACCACAGAGGACAACTCCCTTGAGGAAAACTCCTATTGTTTTTCAGTACTCATTAATTCATATATCTAGTGTTTTGAACTACTTCAGGTTTCTCATATAATTGTGGTATTATTTTGTATTTAACTATCATTGTTACCATCTTTATGCAGAGAACTCAGTAGTTATTTTTCCTCTCTTTTTTCCTTTCCCTTTTTGTTTCATTGACATAGAAAAATCCTACATGATCACTTTTTTTTTTAGAGACTTCCTCAAAATCCAAGCATAGCTTTTAAAAAGAACTCTCATTTCCATCAATTGCATCATTCTCTTTTGTTCGTCTATATTTTTTGTTTGTATTTTTCGCTCAATTTTACGTTCTTTATGTCACAGATAATCACGTAGTGTGCATGAATGCATGTATGTCTTGTTTCTTTCATTAAACTCAATTTTGATTGTTATTATGTCTAAATGGTTTACAGGTAATTACATATATTTACATTTATGTTGATGTACTTATATTTGATTATATTTCTAACAAAACATTCTTGTGGATTAGAGCCTAGAATTGTCACTCTGGCTATCGGGCTTCCTCGGTGGTCAAGTGGTAATTACACCTGTCTAGTAATCAGGAGGTCGTGGGTTCAATCCCCACCCAAGTCCCCCTGTGTAAGTTTGTTCACAGCGGCTCATAAAAAGCACTTAGTCTAGTGTTTATCCAGCATCGAGAGCCAAACTATTAATTATTAATGTTAATTGGACGACGCGCAAAAATAATTTATTCAAACAATGCTTATATTTGTATTTGTTTACATAGAAATGAAAAAAATAAATCAAATCAAATCAAATCATGCTCTGTACCTCTAGCTTCTTCCTTCTGTTTGGATGTGAGTGAAATGGTCTCCCCTTCCACACCGTGATCTACGGATCGCTGTAAGATACGGTCTTGACGCAACTCAGGATCTGCATAGTCAGCCATGACTTCATTATCTGAATCTGATATGAATTGCAAATAGATAGGTGGATGGTTAAGATTATGAAATATACTGAAAATGAGTAATAGAACTCATTGCAATGTAGTAGCAAATTTATCTGATAGGGTTCCCCTTGAGCAAAAACTTGGTAAAAATATTTCTGAAATTCCATAAAACCATGACCTGACATGAGTCTAAACATTTGGAAATCTACAAATCATATGGCAAGTCCTAATGCAGGCTCATTTTACTACTACTAATAAAGACAGTTCAGAAAGACATACGTACTTGAGCAAATAAATAAATATGTAAAGACATGAATTATATATACATAAGTACGGAGTATGTACATTAATACATAAATGAATAGATAAATAAGTAAATAAATAAATAAATGAACAAAAAATGAATAAATAGATAAATACTATCAGGTAGACAAATAAAAATAGAATACTATTCATTCAACCAAGCAGTACAATGAACAAGACTTACCCGAGTCATCTGCTTTCAACATTTTGACACAGGCGAGTTGAGCAAAGCGATTGGCAACGTCCAGGGGTGTCTCTCCTGCATTGTTCTGAATATGGACTGCAGATAAGACACAGTGGAGTCATGAAAACAAACAAACCAAGGATGTGGGAAAGATGGAGTGGAAACTTGTTGGATATTATGCTAAAGTGTATGTGTGAATTTTAGAAATGATAATTGAATGCATGACATTCTGGAATTATTATTATTATTATTATTATTATTATTATTATTATTATTATTATTATTATTATTATTATTATTATTGCTTTGTCATCATTTCGGATGACAGGGACTATAAAAGCAAACATAATTACTGTTACCCGTATGCATCCAGTCTCGTGTAGTTTGCATATGGATATGTAACCACAACACCGAGTTTTCACCCTTCTCTTTTCGATAAAGTGCATGGGTTCTTTCACGTGCTGAAGTATTTCTGTCTCAACACGGGACCTCCGGCTTTACGTCCTATCCGAGAGATGGGGTAATGGGGATAAAGTGCCTTACCCAAGGACACAACCACCATGGCCTGCTGTGGATTCGAACCACGGACCTCTTTTATGCTATGCTTGAAGACACACTTTTACAACGTGATCAACTTCAGTTGATTCTAGCGGTATTTTTTATTTCTCCCAATCATGTCACTACCGTTAAATATGTAATCTTTGAGATTAAAGGTAAATGACATGATTGGGGGTAGTCCTCAACTTGGGCTGAAACTACTCTAGAATCACGTAAACTATGCAAGGATTCTCCTGTGCAAATCTTGTAGTCAAACGTTGACTCATTCTAAAATAAACAATGTCAATATCACTCGTAGCACGGAAACCTGCTGTGTGGCTCTCTATGGGGCTTATTTCTATCGTCCCCAGAAAAAATTAAGATACTCCTATGTTTATGCTTGATTCTCCTTAAGTAAACAAATTACAGACAAATCCTCCCAGGTGGGAGATCCACTCCTACTAGTGTATAGTTGGTATATATTTCAACTCATTAGGTTCTTGAGGCATTTTCAAGTGTTCCCAATCATGTCACTAACCTTTAAGGTTTTTGCTAATGCATGTTTTTTTTGTGTTCTTGTATTAGATTCCAGTTTAAAAAGTATAGTTTTCCATTACAAATACTCGCTTATCCATCGCCCACTTCACTAGACCTTTATCCATCTTGGAGATTTAGCCCTCACAAATTAGTACTTTGTGTGGCTAAAGGCACATCGGCTCACCCACGTGTACAGCCTCAATGGGGTACTAACAGCACACTGATTCACTGAGAAGGCAATCAATTTTATATCTCGTCAGTAGTCCGGCAGAAGGGCCCTAGCGTATATTCCCGGCAGAAAGGCCTTAACACTAAATTGCCTCTAACTTAAAAACCATTGACATTTTTTTTACATAAAATCACAGTAGCGGTATATTTTTAGATACTTCTGTCAGTCTGTTAAGTGCAAATATCAAATACGCCATATTTCTCAAATTATAAACAAATTTACTGTTAAGGCCCTTGTTCCGGAAACATGTGTTTAGGGTCCTTCTGCTGGACGAGAGACGATCTCTTAATTCCAAAGATTAACATCAGTGAAGATGCCAAGAAAGAATAAACCAATTCTGATCACTATGACTGATACTAGGCATTTCTTTCCGACTTGGAGGAGTGCACCCTTGGACAGCAAAAAATGCACTTATATAACTTATGTCAAAACATTACGGAAATCCCATGTTAAAAATATTCCCCACCACTTATAGTGCATGATCCTATGCATTCTGAATGCCCTATTAGGTGGGGTATCCCCACCCACTATCCAAATGACAAGTTAAATGTTTTATCAGTGACTAGCATATCGCATGAGAGGTGGTGGTTTTGGATTACACCTGCAATCCTCATCACCTTACGTAATAGTGTCAACAGACTCTTACCACAGCACTGCCTGAAGTGAAATGGGAAGTAGGACATATGTATTTCATTTGTTTTAACATATAAAAATGTCCAGAAAGTACTCATAAGGTAGATGAAGACCCGAATTAAACTTCGAAGGAAAATGACCCAGAATTGGCGATATAACAACATTTTTCCTCTTCAATTTAGTCCCGCTATCACCAGTTAACACTGTGCATGAGGTCTTTTCCCTTTCACATTCTCTCCCTCTATCGTGTCATCTGTCACCCTGTCAAGGTCGCTTCTCTGGCTGGGGATTACTGCTTATCGTTTTGTTTACTTAGGCTGGCCACAATCTCGGATGTCGATAGGTAGTAAAATTCATTTACCATGTTTGAGGCTTAAAGGAGGGATTTCCCTCATGTACAATACAAATTCAGGGCTTAAATTAATCAAAGGCCATGACCTTGGGTGCCCTAGTGACTGGCATTGAGGCCCTTTGTGCCCTTTTTAATTTTCCCCATTTAGGAATGTGCCCTATAGTAAAGTGACCTTGCCCTAAAAGTATCAAAATTTAAGGCCCGCAAAATATCATTATAACCCGAATCAATAAATCTTACAAAATCAGAACTATATGAACAAAATTAATTGAAATATATAAAACAGAATAGTTGAAGAAAAGGTGTCCTCAATGCTAAACAGTGTCTCAAACTTACTGATAAAATCATCAATCTTTGCTACTTACTATTTGCTCCCATTTCCACCAGCCATTGAAGACACTCCAGGTTGCCGTTCCCAGCAGCTGAGAGGGAGGAAAATATACGACTTCGTCACTATCAAATATTAAGCAAAATGTGATTACATTAAAATGTTTTACTGAAAAACTATGTAACCCTTAAGAATTCTTGCATCTATGTTGTTGAAATTAGAGTTCAAATGGAGAGTCTGTTTACCAGTTAAAGAGTAGACACAAGATTTTTCAGCTCATTTTTGTGATTTTCAATTTCCGATAGAGAATGGAAAATAAAATTAGTAGTTTAACTCAATGTACTGCTTGACCAGATGATGATGAGTTAAACCCAAGCATGCAATTCATTAGTGTTGCACGACTCCAGGATTTTGGGGAGTCGACTAGTCGCCGAGCAAAAGTCGTGACTCCGACTATTTTGCAGACTCTTGGCGTTCAGTTCTGTCGGCATGATCAATAAATAAAAAGAAGCACAATACAGCCTATACAATGACTGTTCAGTGAGTGGCCTCCTTCAAATGATTTCAGTTCAACAACTCAAATACATCCCTAACTTAACCTCTACTTGAATTGAAATGTACATGATTTTATATAACAATGAACTAAAAAAAAATTGTGATTTTGATTCGTGGATGACAAGCCATGGTATCTGCAACTCCAAAATTACACCATGTACAGATTTACATGCACTGCATTATTTTATGCACTGTAAGTTAACAGCCTAACGTGATTTGGCCGCAGAGGGCGTATGTCAAAAGCTGACAGCAGCTGCTAGCTAGCCACTCGCGATAATTTTTCATTGTGATGTGGTCGCGATGTAGAGGGAGATTGCTTTGAAAACTAAGTTGTATTCCTTGTTCTGATGCGACAGACAGTCCAGTGTTGTTTAATTTCATTACCAATGATAATGGTAAGTTTGTTTTGCAAATTATTATTGAACTTAGGTTGTTTAAACTGTGATTACGATCATTCAAAAACTGACTTTCTGTCATAGCCCCACACATTGTCATTGATGTTTTGACTGGTTTAGATGGCATACATATGTGATTACATGGAGTCGATACTTGCGTTTCTAAAGTCGGAGTCGCGACTCCTTGACGATAGTCACGACTCCGACTTTTGCCGACTTAGTCGTGCAACACTACAATTCATACAGTCCTGGACAAGCCAGTACCATGCTGACAATGTGTAGATTCAACTCAGCTGCTAATTTTACCTAGAGTAAGCCTTTGCCACCCTAGAATTTGGAAAGTGCACCAAAGAGTAATGGTCAGTCAGGACTCAGGCCACTGTAGGTCCATGATTAGACTTTGTGTGGAAGTCACTGACTCCACCAATTTCAAGATAGATATTTTTTCAGTAGTATTATAGTATTTTATTGTCTATGAATAATAATCTCATGAGACTTATTTATATTAATGATGAAAAGCGTATGCAGAGAGAATATAAACAAAATAAATTTGCGCAATTCATGCCTCTGATGTTATACAAAATTAATGATAAATAAGATCAAAATGCTTAGATCTGATATTTTTTAATAGAACTCGAAAAAGAAGTGACCCAAACAGGAATTCCAAACCTGAAACCTACTGATATCCGGTCAGCGCACAACACACCAGCAAGCTGGGTTAACGGCAAGCCACGTTGGTTTTGTTTTTTTTTATTTCATTTTTTTGTATTGTTGTTTTGTTTTTTTTACGTTTTTTTATGTTTTTGTTTACCTTGGGTTAGCAATAAGCGGCGAATCATTAATTACGTCTATGCTCATTAATATTTAATAAGCCCCCAGTAGGAACGAATTGAATTAATGAATGAAAGGTTTGCAGAGAGAATTTAAGATGCAGAATAAATTTGACTTATTTATGTATAAAATTATCCATGTTCGTGAATACATGGTATAAATTTGTAAATTGTAAATAAATGTCACATAGTATACATGATGAACACACACACACAGTAAGGGTCTAAAAGGAGATTAGTAGACTAGTACTTTCATCTCTCCGAGACTATAATTCAAATCAAAGTCTAACCGTTACTATAATTCTAAAGTTTCTAGCTCCTTTACTTTGCCAAAAGTTCTTCTACATACCAGCGTATTTACACAATGTTAATTTTTAGGCATGCAAAAGAGATACTCTGCCTTTAACTGTATGATGTGACTGTACCTCTGTGAGCCGGGGTGGAACCTTTATCATCTCGCTCATTAATATTCACGACGCCTTGCTCAATTAACATGCGCAGGTGACTCAGATCCCCAGATCCAGCCGCTAGGTGAGCTGGGAAGGCCAAATCTGGTTGGTGAAAAATAGAAAAAACAAACAAAAAAATTAAATTAATTGCAATATTACTACAGAGTAATGAATTTTTCCTGCCTGAAAGAACACAATGTCATAACAGTGTGTTCAAACAGTGATCACAGTGTCACACTGTGAACATGCACCAAATCCACACAGTATCACACAGTATCACATTGAGTTCACACTTTCTTCACTATGTGATAACACACTGTTGACAACATTAGGTGTTTTCACATCAGCCCGATGAACATCCAAGCTCAAGATTTTTTTCGTGATCACCAAATAGCGCGCTAATTCGTTTCCTTTTCACATCAGGCTGAAAAGAATTAGCCTGAAAATTTTTCGAGCTAATTCGATAGTTGAGCATGTGCAGACAGCGCACCTTCAAAAAATTAACCGGTGTGATCGATCTCGCAACTTGCAGGCTGCTGCCGAATTCTGGTATTTTTTTAGGGCCAAAACCAGCAGCCAGAAGCCATGCATGCCAGATTACCTGTGCAGTCGGCGTAGGGTGTGGGACAATCGCGCTGACTTTTTCTGAGTTTGTTTTGTTCTGCGTTGTAACCCTCATAATGTAAATTAAAGACTGTGTCATTGATTTGCACGTCAACAAACATCTATATGAATCAAATCAGCTGAAATCATATCCAATGTGAAGATTAATATAAATAAACACCTCTCATAGAGACTTATGGTAAAATATGAGTTTTGTGAAAATCTGGACAGGTTAAACTTCATTCCTTCTTTCAAAATTACTAGCAGCAATTCAAAAAAATTCCGGCGACGTTCAAACCGTGGCACCGTGCACGTTCCAAAATGGTCCGAATCCAGCCGTAGCTCAAGGTCGCGCAGGAGGATAGCCGTTAACGAAACAATCAGAGGGTGTGCGTGGTCTTTGCTACGGTGCAATTAACCCGCGATTTTGGCAAGTTTGCAGCAAAAATTGAAACTCACAGAAAGAACACATTCTGGTAACATGTCGTTATTCAGTTTTTCTCATAAAACAACAAATTCATACGTATGCGATCTCAGACTTTCAACACACCATTTGTAAGTACTAAACTACCATTTGGTATTGATAATGAAGGGAAGTAATGGACTTGCACATCCCTGACACAATCTTTAAAGGAGGTTGACCAAGTCCATTATGATGCAAAAGAGACGACGCCGTGAGAAGAATCATAAAAGATTTCATCGAATTGAAAAGAAGGAACATACATATTTTTCCTGCCCATTACCGAGGTGTTCTCGCTGTTTCCAGCAGGAGAACTGTGATTTCCTCTAATTCCCCGTTTATTTTGACCTGGGCAAAAGCAAGATCCCCATTTCCGTCTGGTCAAACACGCTAGGCTTGATGGGATTTATCGCGCTAATTTGTTGAAGCGAATTCATTTATCAAAATAGCACGCTAATTCGCAAATTATTGAGTTTTACTCGGGAAATTTTCTCGATCAGAGCTTTCAAATTAGCGCGCTAATTTGAATTCACATTATCAAATAGCGCGCTATTTCGCGATCGGGTTAATTTCCAAAATCTGAAATAGCATGCTATTTCGAAACATCGGGCTGATGTGAAAACACCTATTGCGCTTTTTCAGTAGTGTTGGAAATACTTGGTTAACCCTACATGGACTAGTCTTTCAACAAGAGCTGTTGCTTTGCAGTTTCATGCATATTTTATGACCAAATTAGCCAAGATTGGGGCTAACCGTTGCAACGTTATGGGACTTGTTATCAAAACAATTCAGGGTGTGCATATCATGTATAAGAGTCTTTAAGTATACACTTACTTTCTTGATCTTCAGGATGGTCCCTTTCCCACTCTGAAAGAAAGTCACAAAATAATAAGGGATGATAAGAATTATCGTGATGATCATGATGATAATAATAATTCAGGTGATGATAATAACTAGAGGATTAAAGTAGTACTAGCGTAATATAGTAAACTAATGTACACAACATATATTTTTGTGAGTTTGCTTTAAAACAGGGAATTTGCAAGAGTTCATTTTCACAATTTGCAGACATTTTGCAAAGGTAAATCAGGAAGTGATCTTAAGTTGCAAAAGGTACAAAATTCACAAAAATACCACTGCAGAACATTCAGCATATATAGTAGTATAGTTTTTGCCACTTGAGCTGCTATTTTTCCATTTTTTCAATCAATTATCCAAATTTACAAGCATTTAAGGGTAACTTTCAGGGCATTAATAAATGATACAGGTCCATCTTAAAAACAAAATATAACTTATATATATATAACTTATCTTTTTGGCGTACACCAAAACTTTTCACTCCGTTTTAAGGTAAAATGACATGATTGGGGGTAGTCCTCAAATTGGGCTGAAACTACTCTAGAATCAAGTAAACTATGCAAGGATTCTCCTGAGAAAATCTTGTAGTCAAACGTTGACTCATTCTAAAATAAACAATGTCAATATCACTCATAGCACGGAAACCTGCTGTGTGGCTCTCTATGGGGCTTATTTTTATCGTACCCGGATAAAATTAAGATACTCTTATGTTTATGCTTGATTTTCCTTAAGTAAACAAATTACAGACAAATCCTCCCAGGTGGGAGATCCACTCCTGCTAGTGTATAGTTGGTATATATTTCAACTCATTTGGTTCTTGAGGCATTTTCAAGTGTTCCCAATCATGTCACTAACTTTTAACCCATGGAGACTATGAACAAGATATCTCAGGCTGGGATCTATGGAGAATGCATGTTATACAGTGTGTCCCAGAAAAAAGGAAACCGGATTTCATCGCAAAAATACTCCATCATAATGAATAATTTCTTCAATGAATTAGGTATGATTGCAAAGCTCTGTTCCTCTTCTTTCATTTGATACATTATTTATTATTAATCGTTCAGGCATGATTGAACTAAAACAATTGATATTGGTGCCACCAAAATTTCATTTGCACATGCATATTCCATCTTTGAGGCCATTTCCATGGTAGTAAATGTATTTTTTTTTTTAAACAGAAGCATGACATAAAAATTCAGAATGTTTTCTTTTATATGACACCTCAGGCGTAAAAAATGAATTATGTATGCCGGAGAATAAGTACAATTAAAACATGCCTGTTTAGCGTGATTTTTAAAATGAATAAATTCTGAGAAACTGGGAGCGAGCAGAACAATAAGGTTCACGCACGGCTGATTTCACATAATATCTTGCTCGGGACACAACAATAGGCTGTGAATCATGTTCGCATGGTAATTTCTTGGTTGCTGACTGCCAATTCCAGAAAACAGTATTAATGAATGCATTTTGGAACATTTCTGAAAACAAGCATCATTTCAAATTGTCTTTTCTCACTGATGCAACGCTTATTTTTCACATATGTGGTGTCATATGAAAGAAGATAAAATCAACTTTTCAATGACGTCCTTCAATGTTGAAGATACTCAGAATACATTTAAGCATGAGAGTTTGAATTTCAAATTTGCTCGTGCAAATGATTTTATGACTGTGTCCCTTCTCATCGTCTTTGCTCAGCCATACGTGAATGGGAATCTCTGTGACCGGTATCAAATGAAACAGGAGAAAATGTGCTTTCCAACCATGTACAACTTGTTTTTCGGGCAAGTCCAAGATAACATAACCTCAGATGTCAAAATTTCATCTTGATCTAGTAAACAAATATTAAATACCATTGTGAAGCTCAAGAGTTAAAGTTTTTAATTCTGTAGAATTCAACATCATATTATGCAAATTTATGCAAATTCCAAGGGGTTAATTTGCATAAATGTAAAGCTCAGTGTTAAGTATGGGACAATTGAAAAAAATCCTCTTAAATCATGGAGAGAAATCTAATATTTAATTCATATATGGACATGAACCCTTTATCATCTTGTTTAATTGTGCATAGAAAGTTGGGCATTAATCAATTAATTATGCAAATTAGGTGCCGTCCAAGCATGAGATGTCCCATACGTAATAAATTTAGGAAGATTTTTTGAATTTTTTTCGTAGAATTGAAGACTTATTGCAATGAAACTTTGGGATGTTCTAATTTATTCATTTTGAAAGTAAAATGCCCTATTAAGCTTTGAAAATTATAAGACAATGAAAAAATGTTACGTATGGGACATTTTAACACAAAGTGAATGGAGAAACCAAAACCTTCATAAATTGACTCTATCTCAATTTTTTTTAGATTTAGTGGCTTGTTTGGATATGGGTCACGAAGAAACAATAGGGATCATCAATTCTACCCTAAATGTTGCTCTTCAACACCGCCCTCTACGAGAATCAGCAACCATACACAAAATGCTACATGTGGGACTACAGTGTGGGACTACTAAATAAGTGTTAAGTCAAATTTTTGTCCCCTCTTTGCACAAATTTAATGAAAATTGAATTTTTGTGATATTTATAGATGATGTTTATCTGTACTACCATCTCATCCATATTAGAAACCTCAACTAGAAAACGTTAATGACGTAGCGCTCATCCGGCATCTCGCAACATCATATATCCGAAATTTCATGTGGTACAATTTTATACTGGTCAAAAAATTAATACTTGATGTCCCAGAAGGAACATGAATATAAAAAATTAGAGTGAGAAAAATATTAGTTTCATGCCCCGGAAGGGACATAGAAAAAAAAAAAAATAAATAATAATAATAATAACTACATGAATTATATATGATTGCACCCCCGGATCCCTTCCGGGGCTCCATACTGATTTTTGTTGTTGGAAAAAACACATTTGAAGTGGAACCAAATTAAAAGGTACTTGATATGAATAAGAACTGAAATAAATTTGTTATTTGTTATTTTTGGAATAAATCTACATAAATTAGCCAATAATATAATTAATGGAGGCAACAGTTAAAAATTCTGGTACAAGTTTAGTGTAAGCGCAAAGCTTAGCTCTACCAGATAAAGGCAAACTAATCAAAATTGGTTGAGAATGAATGAGAAGAAGCATTTTTTGTGATTTTATTTTGTGATTTTGAATAAATTGCATAAATTTTGCATATGATTAATTTTAAATTGCATAATTGATTAATTCAAAATTTTCGTAGAAGTCTTGAAGCCCCCCACCTAGCCCTATCAGATCAAACAAAAATCAGAATGAAAATCGGTCCAAGAAATTGGGAGAAGAAGCAATTTTTGTTACTTTTGCATTAATTTTGCATAAATTAGCCATATTGTATTAATGGAGTATAATTTCAAAAATTCTGTGTAGAAAGTTTATATGTGCATAACTCAGCCTACAAATAAAGCAATCACAATCAAAATCGGTTGAGAAATGAATGGAGAAGAAAGCATTTTTTGTGATTTCGAAAAATTTGGCATAAATTTGCATAAATTAATTTTAGATTTGCAAATTTATTAATTTCAAAAATTTTGTGTAGAGTCTTTGAGGGCCGCCAACGCTAGCCCTATCAGATCAAAACAAACAGAAGAAAATCGGTCAAGAAATGTGGGAAGAAGCAATTTTTGTTATTTTTGGAAAAATTTGCATAAATTTACCATAATAATAATGGATATAATCAAATTCTGTGTAAAAGTTTAATGGTGCATAACTCAGCCGCTACCAAATAAAGGGCATCAAAAATCAAAAATCGGTTGAGAAATGAGGAGAAGAAAGCATTTCTTTGTGATTTCGAATAAAATTTGCATTAAATTAAATATATATAATGATTTCACGAATTCTGTGTAGAATGTTTTAAATCCGCGATCCCCTCTAGCCTAACCCTAAATATGGAATCAACTCAGAATCAAAATCGCGTTGAGAATGACAAGGAAGAGCATTTTCAAAACTGTGACCGGACGCGACGGAAAGGACGGAAGGACGGAACGGAAGGACGGAAGGACGGACGGAAGGACGGAAGGACGGACGACGCCACGCCGCGGCCCAATGGCATACAGCTCATCGAGCTTCGGCGCCGGATGAGCTAAAAACAACATCAAAACAGAGAGGTTTGAATGACATTTTGTCCCTGAAAGTATACCCATGCCATAGCTGTGAAAACGGGCTAAGACGACCCGCATATTGGTGAAGATATCAATTTTTAGCCTGATAACCTTCGAGATACCTGGACAAGTGGTTTTTAGTGTAAGTTTTTCTT
>JZLH01S0316520.1:52911-66563 GCA_001188425.1 Eucidaris tribuloides
TTGTGCCTAGTCTAGACTTCAATTTATTGATGAAATTAACCTTAAACTTTATATTTATACAAAGTAAAAATATTATCAAGAATTAAATTCTAATGGGGAATCAAACCTGTAGGATTAGCACTATCTAACAAGTCTATGATTCTGGTTCTAGACTATACAAGTATCACTGCCATGCTTTCATTTGTTGTGTTTGGGATTGTTATCTTTCGTGTACACCGATCGCTTGTTGTTGTTTTTTGTTACTTCTTTGACTAAGTACTAGACTAAGTTACATCTATACAATAATTTCGGCTGCAAAAGACACAAACATGCAATGTGCGAACGTGAGCTCCCTGGCCCTGGGAAAGTGATTTAAAGTAAAGTACCCAACAATCAACCACCCACCATGATGCGACCACACAGGAATAAAAATATTTTTTGTATTGTGAAAAACTCTTTATCGTATGCATACACTTGCCACATGTTAAAGCCACTGGCTAACATTTACCACAGTTAAAAATGTGAGCTTCATAATCCTCCATGCTCCAAGTGTCTTTGATAAGGTCTAAAAATAAAGCCCTGAAAAAAATTGCATTTCAAAATGATTATTTAGTGCTTTAAAAAAGAGAAAATCGTAAGTTGACCGAATTCACCTGCCCATTTCCTCCCATACTACTGTGTGTGGATCTAGGCTATTTTTTCCTCGCCCCGAGTATTAAATGTTTATTCATTCATATCTTGCCAGTGGCAGCATAAATTTCCAAAATTTTGTATTCTAGTGTGTTTACTTGTCCATTCAAACACTACTACTAGTGTATGTTGTAGCTCAGATAGCGCAGTTTGACAATTTTTTAATTTGAAGCTCCACAACGTATTGTTACTACAGTAGCCTATTACTTTAACTCTTATTAATGCGCTGAAGTCGCAGATCTGCCACACATAATACACATAAAGGCCATAGCGGATGAAATCCTCTGCCTCTGGCACGTTAAGAGTTAACACACTCTCATCCATCATGCCACAAACACTGGCACTGCCCAAATTTGCCCTAAAAATATTGCATTTTAATTTGTACGAATGTTGCAATGTCGCCGCAATTTTTTAGATATGCGCCATGCTTAGTTAGCACCTGTGCTAAGCAGAGAGGGTTACAAAAAAACTCTCCTCTTGGTAAATGTTCATTCATGTGTGATGCCCATCCGCCATGGGAAAGCGTTCCAAAAATCTGCACCTAAAAATTTAACGTTAGATTTTTTTTTATTTTTAGTCTTAGAAACAAAACTATTTTGAACCAAATGCTCATGCCTACACAGAAGAAATGATGTGGATCTATTCATTAAAGCTGAAAATATGTCATATAATATATCTATTCAGAAATGCAACTTTTGGCCTTGTAAGAATCACATAGTCTACAAAGTCAAGCCACGACTCTCGCGAGTGCCAAAGCTAAGTCAAACCCACACATGGGGACAACTCTATCGTCTATACTTTTGTGCACAAAGTAATGAGCGGTTGTTTTCATGCAGTCGTGGCACAAGAATGTGCTCTGAAATTCACCTTTCTGAACAAAATTATACTGAAATATTGCTCAAAATGGATAGTTTACCAATGACCTCAACATATAAATTGAAAATGAAGGACTTATCGCTTCAACATTTTCATTTTTAAATTTTCTAACATGTCTAAAATTTCTGCCCCGAGTCCTGAACAAAATTTTGTCCCGTTTTGGCGGGACAGAATCATTCAATTCACACAGTGCAAACTTTGTTCGTTTTTTCCAGTGTTGGGCGTATGACATAGATAGTAGGTGTGGTCAAACCCACCCATACAAGCAAGGGGAATATAGTGCAAACGATGCTATATTGCCCCTTGCACTATACGAAGTGCAGTTTACATTTAATAAAATTACCATTTTCTTTACGACTTCAAATACATATTACTACATTTATGTGCATATCCGATACTTATTTCAAATGTGCTATAGTCAAAATGTAGTAGCAATGTCAAAAAAAGGCGAAATTAAGAAAAAAAATTAAGAGTTGGAAAAACTCACCTCAAGAGGACCGTAAGCCATTACATGTGACGTCACACATGCTATACATGTAGTCGGGGGGGGGAAGCATTCAGGTTGGGGGAAATTGGACGGTGATTGTGCGGGGGGCAGATCATTTGTCTTGTGCCGGGCCAATTCAAATTGCGGTTGGTGCATACGCCACTGCTGTTAACCACACAGGAGAAACATATCAATCCATGTGACTACAGTTGGAAGTCGGTGACAGGGAGAATGTAGAATACATGATCTTTCGATCACTGTGGAACAGCAATTGCGCGAAAGCGCGGCAGGTCTTTTCCTGAAGTGGACGGTCAATGACATTATGGTTTTGGTGTCGCGGTGCTTGGTGCTCAAGTGCAGTTCTCTCTCCGTCGCTTGAAAAGAGCTTTAGGTGAAGGGAGGAGACAAAGAGAAGAAATACTAAGACGAAGTCGGTGACATCAAAGTTTTGATGAAGTTGGTGAGGCCCGGTAACTCGTCCAGCCCGCCAAAATGACGCCTTATCCTCACACTATCGATGCCTGAATCGTCGGCGTTCGGGGCACACCTCCACCGCTAACCAGCCCCCCCCCCTCCAATCCTCATCCTTCTTTGTTAATTTGAATAGCAAGTCATGTGGGTCTTTATGTAAAGTAGTTCTTTCCTCCTCTTCGCTCCTACTCTACGTCCTCCTTTTTCCTCTCCTCCTTCCTTCTCTTCCTCCTCCTCCCCACTTCTTCCCCCTCGTCCTCCTTTTCCTCTTCCTCACTCGCTCCTCTTCCGCCTCCTACCTCCTCCTAGTGGCATCCCGGCTCCCTCGGCTCGGTTCTTCTTACTCCTCACTGCTCCTCCTCCTCATCCTCCCTACTCCTCTTCATCACCTGCCTCTCTCTTCCTCTCCCTCTCTCCCTTATCTCTTATTCTCATCTCTCCTCCTTGCTACCTCCCCTCCTCTTCCTCGCCGCGTCACTACTACCTCCTTCCTCTCCTCCTCTTCCTTATACCGGCCCTTTATTAATGCACTCCACGCTCTTCTCCCTGTCCCCCTCCTCTTTCTCTTTCTCATTCCCTTTCTCCGCTGCTGCTCCTTCCTCTTCATCTGCTTCTCTTCCTTAAGCTCCTCCCTCCTCCTCCTCCTCGATCACCCATCCTCTTTTTCTTCAATTCATCTCAGAGAATGCAAGATATACCGGTGACCTTTAAACACGGTAGGCTGAAATTGAGGAATGTTGTGTTTCTGCAATAATGATAAATGATAAAATGGTATCGACTCCCCCACCAGTATCGCTCTCTCCGTCCATGCTGTTCGTTCGCTTGTTAGAATTATCCACGAACCGCGATTTTCTTGCTACAATCGCAGCGTATTGCAAGAGCGAGTTCATGAGATAGACTAATTGGGAAGGTCTCTCAGAATGGTAACAAACCCTCGCACGAAAACATTAATTTGTAGCCATCAAAGCAAGGCCCAGGCTAACGAGCGACAAGGGAGGTCATGGCTAACACGAACCATCTAGTCAAGTCGGATGACAAGACACTTATAGGTCTGTTACGGGTCGACAAGACACCGGTTCTGAAGCAGGAAGGAGAATGGGACACGGGACGGGGTCATGATCAGAAAGAGCAGAAATCACGTGGATGTGTGGAAGGTATACCAGTTATTTAGTCGCAGCCACACAACCAATATCTGTGTGTGGTGGCTCAAAAACAACCACCATAAAGGGGAATGCAAACATTACCTCGGTTTCATTTTCCGCCCCGGGTCACAAAAATCCAGTTATGTTGGCATAATATTTCCCATATCATTAGCCGAGTTCACCCTCATCATATTCTCCTGTGTTCTGGTCTCCTACCATTCTAAGGACATAAAATGTCAAAGCTGTGATATGGCAATCATATAATGTTGCTTATGTTAAGATTAATACAATTTCTCGCTCCGCAATCAAGTTAAGTTCTCAACTTCGTAGTAATAACAGTGTGATATTATTTTATGGCGCGGCAAATCCGGGGGGGGGGGAGCAGGAGCCCCGGGCACTCGACTTACAACAGTGAATGCTGCCAACCCGAAAGATCGAAAAATCGGCTGGTCTGGAACGGGCTTGACAAGCGAAAAATTGGGGGTCTCCGGAAGCTGAGGCTAATAGGCTTCCAGAAAACACTCAAAGATTCCTATGGCTTCGGCAGTTCGAACTGCACCGCGGCGCGGCCGCGCCGTGCTGAAAGGGCAAATTTGCGCTGGCATTAGGGGGTCTCTGGAACTTGGGAAAAATCAAAAATTTCTAGATGACTTCATGAAATCTGAGAGCTCTGAAACGAGAAATTTGGGCTGAACAATGGGGTCTTCAAACCACGTTGCACACTCGTATGCACAAAGCAATTAATAGCTAAATCTCTCCCCCCCGGGGGGAGGAGGGGGGGGGGCACTGTTCATTACGAGAAGTGGTACGCCATAATCCGTGGTCATGGACTGATTCAAAAATGGACCCATAGGAAGAAAAGTAATTAATCGTGTCGATGTCAGATAGGGGTAACCTCTAAACAGAAGTTTAATTATCTGCGATCTACAGAATTACCCTATAAACCAATTGTTCCGAGTTTTGAAAAGATTCTTCTTTAAAAGTAAAACCTTCCTGATAGAACGAGGCTAACATTTTTTACTGCGCATGATTTTTGCGGTTTTGATACCTTTTCCATACTGTAGCGGCGCGCGTGCATGACGATACCGCACCGGCGTGGGCGAAAAATAACCTTTTTACGGAAGGCGTTTTTTTGGGTTCACACTTACGCGCCAATGGTGTACACGCTTTGTAAATAACAGGCCCCACCCCCCCCCCTCCGGACGGCAATACCGGTTTGGGCGGTTGACGTGGGGGACATTTTGTCCCCCGCATCGCATTTGTAAAACTTATATATTTTTGTTTTATTAATTTTTTTATTTTTTACTGGGCATTTTTCTTTAAAATACTATTTGTTGAATAGATTTTCTTATCGAACACTAATTCAAGAAGAAATAAGAAATCAGGTGGAAATCAGGTTAGTTAAATATGTTACAAGGATGGCAGGGAGGTGGAGTGTTGAAGCTCGCAATGCCAAACCTTTAATCAATATGTTACGCATACCTCGCTCGGATCGTTTTTCCAAAGGTGGCGAGGTGTATTATTATTCGTTGCCGTTCGGTGGTTTTCGTCCCCCACTCGTTACATGGTAATTTCCTTATTATCTGTGACGTCAAATGGAATGGAGTCACCTGGGAACTTCTATTACTTTGACTCGAATTGGATTTGAATTCTGCAGTTGAACTCACGCATTACGAGTCAAACCCAGATTCCAAATCCGAGTCATAATAACTTCGGAATAGAGAAGACTCCGCAGTTGACATCCATTCCGATCAAATTTGAGGCTTGAGCACAAGGTATAGAATGTCGTTACAACCCCGCCCCCCCCCCGTGTGGGTGGGGAGGGGGGTACTGAGTATTTGGTTGCCGACGGGGATGTGCGGCTGAAGTCGAGAGAAAAACTGGCCGACCTCTGGTTTTTTAAGGGCATTTTGGCGGATAAATGTACCGCTATTATTAAGAGCTTTTATGAACAGAAGAAATGGCATTTTATGTGTATTTTAGCGAATGATAGGCAGATATCTAGTGTAAATCGTAAAATTTCTAATCATGACCCCGATGTTAATGATTTTTTCCCCCAGAAACATCAACCACATGTTTTAGAGGGGGATTATTTTTGGGCGAAAAGTCACGCTTCTATTAGACGCCGCAACACTCCGTTTACCTTACTAGCAAAGTACCGACCCCCCCCCCGCGGGATGTCATTTCAACATCTCTGAATCTGATGTGACGTACTACGGACCGTCGAGAGTTAAGGACGCTCGCCGAATGATTTGGGGATATTCTTGAATAAATCTGGTTGATTCCCAGGGGAGAGGAGAGAGAGGAGGAGAGGGAGGCGTGTAAAACAACGCAGATATTCAAGAATACATCCCCAAAATCATCGGGAGCCGTCCTTAAACTTCTCCGACGATCACATCAGATCAGAATTTTGAAATGACAGTCCATCATCAGATGTCAAGGGCTTTCCTGGAAACGAAAAGATGAAGTAACGGTCTAAGATTGATGATGACATAGAAGTAGCACTCTTACAAAATCCCGGGTCAGACTGACTTCGGGAAGAACCGTTGGGGAGGACACTCGAAAGGTCAAGTTCCACAGCATTGCGGGTCAAGCGTGTGACCAAAATAATGCCAGTCAATCTGACTCGATTTTTAGTCAAACTTGGCCTGGAATTTTGGTTAAAACAATTGATCGTTTTTGCGAGTCTGTCGCCCCAACGGATCCTTTCTCAGCAGTTTAAAACATGACCGATTTTTAAGAGTGTAATACGTGGTGAACGCAATCACAGATGACGAACGATAAAGATGCAGAAGAAGAAGAAAGAAGAAGAAGCAAGCAAGAAGAAGAAGCAAGAAGAAGAAAAGAAGATGATGCAGTCATCGATGATGATGATCATTGATGATGATTGATGATCGATGATGATGATGAGAATGATGATGATGATGGTGATGATCGCAAGAGTGATGGGATTAACTCGATGACACAGCGCACATTAGTGATAACATTAGGCCTATATATTTGACATGCTTCTGAAAGTCTCGTTTGTATGACGGAGAAGGTCCAGCGGGTGTGTATGTGTGTGTGTTCTGTCTTGTGGGGGGGGGGGGGAGGTGGTGGTAGTATTTTGGTTTTTGTTTTAGTATTTCCACTTACCTTTTTAACTAGGTAGTCTCTATTCAAAGATCAATCATTCGGATGCTTCCAGATATCAGCTGCTTTGTAACCACTGGACAATACCAACAGGCGGGGAAGGAACGTCATTTCTTTGGGGCGGGGGGGGCAAAGCCAAAAAAGGGCACTTATATGACAAAAGAGTGGCATTGGGCGCAATGAGAATATTTTCCCATCACATCAGCAGTAGGGTGTACTTACGCTTGAAAGCGAATGAGCTGGTTTTTAAGTCGAGGCAATCTACATACTAGGAACCCCAAGCCATTATTTTTTGTAACATCGGGTCGAGTTTGAAAATAAATCTATACGGCCCGGATACACATCAATCGGGAGCGAGCTAGTGCGAGGCGAGGCGTTTCATGCAGAATGAGAAAATTTTTAGAAATGTTAAATTTGTAAAACTCGTAATGTGGTCTATCCTGAGCGGCTGGATCTAAGAGCACTGAATATTTATTGGGTAGTATTTTAAAAAAGAATCTGTTTAGACAACTCTAATTCTGCTTGAAGTAGTCTGTTTCTTCATAGTAATAGGTAACTACTGAAAAGCAAAAGCCTTCTTGAAGGGGAATTGTTTCTGAATCATCTTAAAACATGAAATAATACATGTATCTGACCACCCGCTCGCGAGCCGAGCAATAGCGAGCGAGCGGATTTTGGAATTAAGTTGGAATTTTCAGCATGTAAAACTCGCTTTGATGGTGCTCAATTCTGGCGCTAAAACAGCACTGAGATTTTTTGTGGTATTGTAAAAAAAAATTAAAAGAACATATACTAGAGTCCTCCGATCAAACTTATATCTCGCTTGAGAGTATAGCTTTTCTTTCACGGCATGTAACTTGAGCCACAAACCTTTTATTGAAGAGGAATTTTCGATCATATAAACTATGAAATATACATTATCACTCATCTAGTATCCGCCATCAGGCGAGCGAAAGCGTAGCGAGCGAGAGCGGTTTTGGGGGAAAAGAAAATTGAAAATTTTGTTGTAAACTACTGTCAGAGAAGACTCGGCATAGCTGGTCTGTTCTGGCGACTAAAATACGAAAACTCAGAATTTATTTGCAGCTGTTTTAAAACAGAGTGAAGAACATCAAAACGACATCCATAAGAATACAATTAAGACAAAAGTACGATTAGTGAGGGCAGTAAAAGATGAATAAACTAGAATTTACGTTATAAAATTACAAAGTCAATGATAGGACACTTGCAAATGACTTGAAGTTCTGCTGCTAAGAAGAAAAAGAGCATCAGTCTGGGTTCTACTTCGAGGTGATTTCCTGCTTTGTTGAAAGAGAAGAAAAAGGCGAACGCGTACAGGAGAAAAGGTTACCTCCGAAAATAAAAACAACATTTTTCCTTTATTGTTTGAAGAAGAAGAGATATATAATAGATTAGGGCCATTGTAATGCACGGGAAAAACTAATTTGGAGAGAGGCGCCAATTTTTTGCATACCAGCAGAACGTTGCTCTATACCAGATAGAGGCCCAAGTGCCCGCCCCGCTCATAGGTAGCAAATAATGTGCCTGCTTCTTTGAGCACAAGTATTTTCTTATCCATAATTATAGTGCCTCCTATCAAAACAGTCAAGAAGGCAAAGAAATCATAGAATATAAAACAATAAGACGACAAAATAAAAAAGAGTCACACATCCAATGACGAATGTCACGTATATAAAAGGTTTTCAACGTGCACTCGATGGGTTCAAAACAAGATAAGGCACCATTCACCTTAGAAAAAACGGGCATTATCTTGCCTTCAATTAAATGGGGGCGGGGGATGGGGCAAACAGTTGCATGGTATAATTTTGCTACCACATGAGGGCATTAAAGCTCAGGAGATGGCTAAATGCCCTTTATTAGGCAGCAAAATGCTTGTTGAAGTATAATATTACAATAATTTAATGTCTATTGTAGGCCTATACTGCCGCGTTAGGGGGCAAACAATCTAATATAAAGAAGACAAATATCGACAGAAAATGAGTAGACTAACAAAATAGCGTCATTTCAGCAAAGGGCAACGATTTCATTTTAAAAAAAAGGCATGCGCGTCATTTCACAAAGGGACAAACATTTCGTTTGAAAAAAAAGGGCATTTTTTTGCTTAAACCAATAATTTTTTTTTTGGGGGGGGGCAGAGTGCCGCCCCTGCCCCCCCCCCCCCGGTTCCGCCGCACCCCTGAATAAAACAATAAATAGGCTAAAAATTTACAACGTAAGCATGATTGTACGTAAAATTGATAGGCCTATACCTCAAAATAACCAACGAGGAATAATATAAATATAATATTATGATAATTGTCATCAGTTACACAGCTAATGTTTCAAAGTAATAGTTCAATCAAAAAATACAACGTGAAAGTAAATGATTAAAAAATATAGGGTTTTCAAACAAGTATGAAATGTATTATTTCGAACTGTGAGACATGAACAACGCTGCGAACTAGGCATCATAATCAGCTGCGTCGCCGACATAAACACACGCTAGTGATAGCAAGTTTGTTGGATGCGCAACCATCTAAGCGGCCGTATCAGCTAGTTATGCCTTGTTTTGTAGTTAACCACCCCGTGATGCCATGTAAACCCTCTGAAGAAACTTCGTATGCGTAAATTACACTTAAAAAGAATGCCAGGGAGCCTCAAATTCATTATTTTGTTGTAAATTAATAAAATGATACCGCTTACCCCGGGAACATTTCGCACATGCAAATTAGCCTATTAGTATGAATGAATACGTCTCAAAAAGGTATGACGGCTTGGCGAGATATAGTTTCACCATCGGATCCCATACGTTTGTGGGATTACTTGTAGAAAAAATTGTAGGCCAACCATAATATTTTGTGTTGACCTGTGGTTTTGACCAACACATGGGGAGACAGCCTCCAACTAACTTTGGATGATACAAAGTAGATGGATGCACCAGCTCATCGCAGGTTGGCAACGAAAATGACTACGACTGAAATTCAGACCCTTTAACAATCCCTAAGACTAAATTGTTGTTTGATATGGCTAGTTCTGCGGCACGACAAAGGCTAGACACTCATGAACCACACCACGGTAGGTGAGCCAACAGCTCTAACAGAAAAATGGAGCACCACTTATTTGCTCCGTAACAATATGCCAACCCTGTTTGGAATAAAAAATATATCACCGTGATCATCCGACGCGCAACTAGTTAAGAACAATAAAATATGAAAGAAATTACTTACAGACCCTATCTCCAAACTCGCGCCCATATCAGACGCACGGAAGTTTTTCGGGTGGTTATTCCTTTCAGCGTGCCGCAGACGTTGCCATAAGGTGAGAGGTGTTCAAAAATTTTTAATCCGAATCGATGGCTGCACCCATGAATCCATCCGATTTCATTACGGTACACATAACGAACAGCGTAAGCCACAATATTATGACTGGGATCAGCGAATCGACAGACGTGCCAGTAGGCTTTATTCCAAATCGTCTGACTTCTATTTTCCTTTCGAAATCAACACCAATTGTTTTTCAATGATAAATCATATTGTAAAAATAATTTTGAAGATGAAAATATTAATTTACAACTGAAGCATATTTTTAAAACGTATAATTAGTCTTTTATTTTAATGAAAAATACAATTAAAATAAAAAATAATGTTGACGAACTATGAATCTGTGTATCCAACAATTGTAATAGTCTTTGATTTCCAACAAGGACTCAAAATAATCTGCGGGTTGCTGAAGTGATTTCAGCTATTGTCCCCAGTTAAATTAAGAGTCGGCTGTATTGTCCTACATGATAGTTACTACCTGGGTAAGAAGAACCTAACTTATTCTGCAGGTTGTTTTACATGGCGATACGTGTTGGTAAGAGGTACTGGGGAAGAAAGGAAGGACAAAATATTAACGGCGCCGAAAAAAGAAGAGCAAGAAAGTTGTTCCACCCATTGTATAGCGCGAACATAAGGGTGAATAATAACACGTGTAAAGTAAATACTAAATGTGGTAAAAGAAATTATTAATAGAAATAAAGTAATCGATGCCGCATGAAATGTTCACACCTAACTGATACCATCGTATGACCAACAGTTTTACGTGCAGGCTAATACATATTTGTTACCCACGAGTATACGGGATGGGCTAGTCTATAAGATCTGTTAAAACATTATTAATGTTATGAAAAATTAAGGACTCAACAATTTCAGAAGTCTGGTATTTCTAATTTTTCTAAACCATGTGGGTGCGCAGCATTTAAATTTTGCAAAAATGCAATTTATATAAAGTTGCAGGCTTGGCATATCAAATCCACACAGTGGCAACTTTGTCGTTGTTTTTCCAGATACAGGGCGTATGTGGTCGTATAGCTCTGCTTAGGACCACAATACAGTCCAGTAGGTGTGGGTTTGACCACCATACACAGCAAGGCGGAATAAATAGTGCAAACGATGCTAATAAAATTGCCCCCTAACGAAGGCTTCGACCTCTGTGCGTCGCGTGGTCGTTTTTCAGTACTTCTCAAGACGTCTTAGAACCAAAAGGTTATTTTAGCAGTGATATCTTACTGAGTGGATACTATCAGTCCTACAGCGAGGCCGAATGTTGTCCCAGTTTTTCTGTTAGACACAGGGACCTATTCTAGGTGCTCCAAAACTGTGGCCACGTGAATCAGGTGGAGAGTTCCGCGACACAGGACGGAAAATATGTACCGATATTTACATCATACGCCTGAACGACTTACGAGAGTAAAAAAATGCACTCCGTACCTACCCACCTCTGGCGTCATTCAGATTCCCTGATTCCACTCCTTGATTTCGTTCGTAAAAACTGGTGAAAAAACCGAGCCCGGCGAAAAAATATACCAGAATAGCGTGTTCCTTCAGGGTCTCGTAAGGACGATTTTTCCGCTGATCGGACCGACAATGAGCTACCTATACCGTTCGAATAAGCTACGTATTAGACTTCTGGGCTTTGGGCATGTCAGCGAAAAATAAAGCTTACGAGACTGAAGGAAGCACATTCTTGGATGATATTTTCCGGGTTTTCAACCATGTTTTAGCCGACGAAAATAAAGGATGGCAATCAGGATTTGCGATACCGATGGTCGGGTAAGTAGGAGTGATTTTTTCACTGCTCGGTAAATTGTCAGGTATGATGTAAAATCGGATATTTTTCCGTCTGTTCAGGGGACTCCACCGATCTCGGTGGAGTCTGAGCTAGAAAGTCCTGGTACAGAAAAAGCGGACAACATTCGGCCCTCTGGTAGGGAGACGGTAATAAGTAAGATACATGTAAAATAGCCTGTCGAAAGATCCGTCTGAGACAGTACTGAAAACACGACACAGGAACGCCAATCATAGGTCAGAGCCTTCGGATCTAAATATGAGCCCCTTGCCGTGCACTCCGGAGCTACACTTTATCATTTAATAAATTACCATTTATCCTTCACGACTTCAAATACATATTACTTCTGAAAGTTTAAATGAGCATAATCCGATACTTATTCCAAAAATGAATGCTATAAGTCCAAAATTAGGTACAATAGCATAAAGGCGAAATTACATTGAATAGAGAGTATATGGAAAAGCTCACCTCAAGAGGTCTGCACATTATATGTTGACTGTCACACCGTCTCATTTGATTTTTTCACAAGTGCGTAGCAGATGAGATTTGACACACAAACTGTCTTATCAACTGACAGCGAGATTCTTTTGGATGGGCATAAGGTTTTCAGTGTAAGTGCCCTGTCATGAACGCTAAGATGAAAACGACGGGTGATAGTTCAATAGTGATTATTCTGCACGACCTGTATCGCAGCGCAAAAGTTTTTTTATTTACCGACCGACAATGTAACAAAAGATGTGCTGTTACCGCAATTGGTCAAATTATGATCACGTTGACAATGCTAACCATGCAGAATCTGTGGGCCAAATAAAAAATATTAGCGTTCCACAGAAATTTGCTGGCGAGGCTGACGGACCTGCTCTTTTATCGCGATAAGGCAGATCTTATCTTTACTACGCAAAACGAAGTTGTTTATATTATATTTTTTAGATAATATTATCCTGTGGCGAACACCCAAGTCGGCAGTTAGTAAAGGTAAGTCAACGTGGTTATTCTTTACACTGGTCAATTTTTTAATTATATAAAACAGAGTAAGTACAGTTTTTCAAACGAAAAAGCTTGTCCAAAATTCAGGGGTCCATTGCGGCTGTGTTGTTTAAACGCAAAATGACATTGTGACAAGGTTCCGTGAGTGGGTTTTGACCCCACTCGACGGAACCGTTCCACAGTCAATCTTTCCGTTTAAAACAAACAGCCATGGACCCCTGAGATTTCTTGGAAACAGTTTTTCAAGGTTTGAAAACATATATCCTATATAACAGAAATGTTACCAAGTGTTAGAAACACTTATGACTTACCTTACTACATGCTGGACTTGGGCGTTCGCGAACAGGAAATATAGCTATAAATAAAAAAACTTGTTTCGTAGTAAGATCTGCCTTCGATAAAACAGGGCAGTCCGTTACAGCTTCTCGGCAGGCCAGATTCGTGGTCGTGGAACGTGATTATTTTTATTTGCTCTTATAAAAGAAAAGATTTCTGCAGTGTTAGCGTGTCACGCTTGATATCATTTGGACCAAATTGGTAACAGGCAATCTTTGCTACCTAGTGGTATAAATAGAAACGATTTCGCTGGCGATGGAGCAGGTCTCGGTGCACAGAAATCACAATGATTCATCACGTGTTTCATTATAGGTTTCATGACAGGCACTTACATGAAAACCTATTGGGCCATTCCGCAAAGAATTTGCGTCATTGATAAGAAGCAGTTTTGTGTGTCAAATCCACGGCTACCGACTTGGGAAAATCTAAGTGAGGATTGTGAC
>JZLH01S0316532.1:933-16534 GCA_001188425.1 Eucidaris tribuloides
TATTCAATGGTGGTTCAATGGTATTTCATATGGTATTACCATGAGAAATTTCTGTAAGGTTACCCTTGCTCAATTCACTTGTTACAGCTGTCATAAGCCGTTTAAAGACTTAGATTATAATGTATATTAGTAACTATGAGTATTGTGAATACCTTTTGAAAAGATGTTAAAATTCCAGTTTTTAGGACAATTTAAAAAAATTACCCATTCTGTGACTCGCTGAGACAAGGCTTCAAGGTACCACCATTTGACGTCCAAAATACCAAAACTATGAACTTTATTTTTTCAAACAAACAATATGTTTTCTAGACTGAATTTTGTCTGAATTCATTTCTGAAGTCAGAAATGCGAAATATGCTTTTTTTTTTTTTTTTTTTTTAGATTCGTTAACATTTTGTGTGTGTATATGTTGCACGTGTAGCTACTGGCGCACATGTAGTCTCAGTTCTAGACAATGCAACTTTTTTGACCTCCATTGTTACATGCTCACTCTCTGTGACTGTTTTACCTCCAAAGATACTTACTGTGCCTTAAATCCATATTTTGTATTATCCAAAGCAGTTGACCGAAGATAGCAGTTTCCTTATCAATATAAAGATGGATTATCTAAAATGTCTGGAAGCCAGAGTAGGCATAATTATGTTGCCTTTAGAACAGTGTCATAATAAATGCAAATTTTGTGCATACTATTCTGTTTGACAAAGGTTGTTGCTAGCAACCTGACAGCTTGCTGGAGGCTTGCCAGACACAGCAACAACTAATGTATGCATATTGCATTTTTGGTATAGAAAATGTTTCATAAGAACAGGTGGTAGTTTTAGAAGAGAAAATATCCATAAATTTCAATACATTTTGAAAATATAGAATGTACAGGGTGTGGTATAAATTTAGGTTCAAAATCAGTAAAATCTAAATTGTCAAAATTTATTTTGAAAAAGGTATGAAGGCAATAATATCAGAAATCTAATCATTAAGGGGAAATATAAGGCGCACAATTGATTAAATTTTCAGGCCTGTAGCTTGACTGGGTTTCTCAGAATAATATTTTTTGACAAATGCACTTTTTTCACACTTTCTCAAAATTAAGGGGTAGGTGTAACATTTTTCCACTTTTCTCCAATTTTATTTATTTACATTTAAAATTAAATTATAATGATCTTGTAGCTAATTAAATTTTGCCTAGGATAAGGAGAAATTCAGCCCCCTAAATATTTTTTTACACACATTTGGCAGTGAAATGGTGGACAGATCTTAAACCTTGTCATGACATATTTTATGAGTGTTTTCATAATGAAATAGGCATTGTAGGAGAATATGACAAGCATTTGAAAAAATTACAATGTTTTATCAAATTGACTGAAAAACTTACTATTTAAATCAGATAAAGCAATTAGCTTCACTTATTTTCTCAGTTTTTTTGATCTATACTCTGGTTTGTGACACTCTTGTTTTTTTCTTTTCAAGATATGCAGGGCAAATGAAAATGTTTAAACTTCTCTTGATAGACTACCACCACTTCTTCACTTTACGTCAAACACCAGCTGAAATTCTTTTTAGTTATTTAATATTCTTAAAAAAATCCCTTATTTTGTGACTCGCGTGACATATTTCGCAGGTGTTTTCATGATGAAATACTGGGAAAATACGAAAAGATTTGAAAAATTCTTAATGTTTTATCAAACTTATTGGAATATAGCTACCTAATGAATGTAGAAAAAAGCAACATGTTATGAATCGCTTCATTTACTTTCTCTGTTTGTGATTTATACCCCAAATCCTTTTTTTACAAAAGAGTATGTATGTTCAGGAGGCTGTAACTTGAATTCAAATGCTTTATTAAAAATCTTTGAGATTTAGATGGTTTCAATATTCCTCTTTTGAATCATATGTGACAAAAAAGAACTTGATTTACTTTAATTTTGAGTTTGACGTTGACCCTCACGTGGAATATGCTGCTATAGTTGGGTGCTCAGGGTTGCCACTCAAATTTAATTTCCCCTACGGCACATGCGTATTTTCCCCTACGGACACCACTTTCCCCCTACGCCTACAAAGTAAACCCAATTTTCCCCTACGAACCTGTGTTTTCCCCTACAAAATCCACTTTTCCCAAAGCTAGACCAACAAGACTGCGAGTTATGACGATCACTTTGTCCATAAGCCTAATACTTCCTTGAGTGAAGTAACCACCAATTAATTTTATCACAAACATAAACAAAAGGTCGTGACTCAAAACATGCTGCTTCACTACTTTATTTACTTAATAACAAAAAATTCCCAAAACTAAACTTGGGCTTTAATATTCAATATTTTAAATTTTGGTATGATCAGTGGAAACACCTGTTCAGATCATATAAGATAGGACTACACCATGCATAGCGTATCAAACATTATTTAACCTGGAATACATGTATTGCTAAAAAGATTAACAAGTTAGCTTTTCATTTTAAGAAAATGAAATTTGTAACATTGTGGCAATTGTAGTTACACAAAATTATAAACAAAAGTGACTTAAAATATAGTGCTTCTCTGTAAATATTTTTCTTTACAATACTTTCTAACAAAACAAAGTGTATAATATAAACTAAATGATAAAATACGGGAGAAAGCATCAGTGCATTGTTTTCGTAAAACTCTAATATCTCAAATGTTAATGGAATAATTGGTCAGAACTTTTAACCAAGATTCTTACCTTTTTTGTAAAACATTATGTTAGATAATCCTTTATCATTTTGTTTAGTTAAGATACCAAATCTTTGTATTTAATTACAGAATATATTTTAGACTAGAATAGCTTATACATGTAGCGTGTATGTATTCAACATTTATTCATTTTTATTCATTGTACTGTATTCTCATTGTATTCGTAAAAATATCGCAAATGTTAATGGAATTGTTTTGAACTTTTAGCCAAGGTTCTTGCCTTTTGTTGTAAACATTATGGTAGATAATCCTTAATCATTTTATTTAGTTAAAATACCAAAGCTTTGCATTTAATTACAGAACATATTTTAGACTATAGATGTAGAATAGCTGCTTAAGTATGTATTCAACATTATTTTATTCATATTTATTCATTATACTGTATTCTCATTGGTGTGCTACTTATGTGTGTTAAAGACGCTATATAACACTGTAGAAGACACGTTTAAAAATTGTCGAACTTTGCTATCTGACAGTGTTTGAATGGGCAAATAAACACCTTAGAACACAAAAGTTTGGACAGTTATGCTGTCACTAGTACAATATGTGCAGATACAAATTGGCAGATTAATTTCCTATCAGGCGATAGGAAATTCTGCAACACAGCAGTCTATGGGGGAAAGCTGGAATGGTCTCTCAATGATTTTTACATTTTTAAAGCACTTAATGATGGTTTTAAGCTGCATTTTTAGACCATGTCAGAGACACTGGTAGCATGGGGAATCATGCAGCTCAGATTTTTTAAACTGAAAACATTGTTATACAGTGCCTTTAATGGTACCAGACACGATTAGCATTTAATGCTATTTTCAGGTCCCATTTATCTTTTTAATATCTCTGTAATACCGTAAGTTTCGCAATGTATTGTTAGGTATACTTTCTATTTGGATAATAAAACATCAAACTCAAACTCAAACTCAAACTCAAACTCAAACTTAAACTCAGGTCATCCCTTGTACACTCAAAGGCAGTGGATCTCGTTTGCAAACATCCCCGCAGACCAGGAAAAGATAACCCATGCCCTTGGGTTATTGATGAAGGGCATGTCTGTCAAATCTGGGAGGGGGAGGTCAGTGATTGCCTAGATTTTGAAAAATGCAAAAGAAAAACAATAGCCGTTTAGTGTACGTTAAAAAAATCAAATCTGAGTCTAACGGTCACTATAATTCCACTAAAACTGAGTTTCTAGCTGCTATATTTTGCTAAAGGTTCCCAGATGGCATTTTCTTCTAAATGCTATTGTATTTACACAATGTTAATTTTCAGGCATGTAAAAGAGATCCCCTGCCTTTAATATGTGCAAACTGCCAAACTGCCCAAATCACCAAACATCACTCTCAGGCGAATCAGAGACACTTGACCCTGAGAGCACCTCATTCATATTCATGGTGCGCGCGCAACCATGAAAGGTTCTGTTACGTAACACCCTTGTCAACAGACTTCATTCATCGAGGAGTAGCCGAAGTACGAGATATCTAGGGCTACGGTGCCTTGCTCTGCTGTCTTAACGTATCCTTGCATTACGTATTATGAATGTTTCAAGTTCTCAAAATCATGGGGGGGGGGGTCATTCGGGGGCCACCTCCCCAGCCCCACCCGCCAGGATCGACGCCCCTTCCGTGTGAAAGTGGAAAGATGACGTGTTGCAGGGCTATCGACGGCTGCTAGACAAGACAGTGGGCTTCCCAGAGATGTGGCGTCGATATGTGACATACAATGTTTAGACAGGGAGTATAGCAGAACAGGCGAGTGTTGATTTAAGGACCATACAACAACAACAGGGAAACGTGTCGGGAGGGAGGTGCTGGATCGAAAGATGTATTGTATATGACATGGTTTCAGATTTGACATAGGTTTTACTGCCAAAATAAAAAAAAGAATAACGTTTTTTTCCATATATTTTACCCTTTCCACAGGGCTCTTTATTGATCAAATCATCAAATAATCATACATGTATAGTTATAAACAACAATATTACAAAACTTATTAATCATATTCGATAAAATATTTGTCATAAACAAAATCGTAGTATTGAAAATAATTCTTTGTATTGATAACCAGTGCGTCCCAGGGAAAAAAATAAAAATAAAATTAAAACATAAACAGAACCCGCCAAACAAAGGCCCACTGCGCAGAAGCACACGGGCGCACAACGGAAAATCAGAAAACATGCCCAAAACAAAAACCGACCTATGCTCCCCCAAAAGATACAAGCGAACCCATTCACCCACCCATCCCCGAGCACCACGATCCCGAGAATCCAGCGCCGACAACCAACCCCACACTCAAAAAGGCCCTGACACATTGCACGTCAACTAAGAAAAGAAAGAGACGGACCATAGTATCTATGGACGGACACATCTTTGCCACAGTGTCAACGCCAACAAGTGCGGCAATTGATCCCCGCCACCGAACTCCCGAAGCCCCGGCACCTAGAAACGGGTGAACAAATATGCCCGCCCAATGCATCACCCGAAAGAGCACAAGCCAGAATCTACCTGGACTTGCGTCCCCAATAATACGCCCCACCGCTTCCGCACAAAAACAAACCCCCGTTCCGGGGCTCCGCCCCTCCCGGGACGCACCGCATGATACAACACTCCTGCTGACACATATGCATACCTACATAAATTATTCATATATGTAAAATATATAGAGCAAGCACATGTGTGATTACATGTAAAAGACAAATAGATACATATGTAAATTATGAGAAGATCTGGTGCGTACGTGCTTAAACATTTATCTTACAGACTATACAATTATTCGAAACATCTGCGAAATAAAGTCCATTTTTTGACAAAAGAAGCTTCATTATTATTCGTGCAAGCAATGTATTTTTCCTTATCATAGTACTCCTTTACAGACCGAACAACCAAATCAAACACTGGCATCTTATTTTTTAGTTTTGCAAGATAAATTTCTTGTTTAATTATTATCAAAAAACAATTCTAAGCACTGTTGTTAGATCCTTTGAATCCGAACAATTTACGTTGATTGGTCAGAACAATTTTTTCCCCTGTATGGTCTGAAATATATTTTTCAAATTTTAACCATAACCGGTTTACACATGGACATTCACAAAATATATGAAAAATGTTTTCATCGTCTGTTTTACAGAAGGTGCAAGTTTTATCATCCGTTAAATTCATTTTATAAAGCATGTCTTTTAGAGACAGTATTCTATGTAATATTTTGAATTGAAACCATCTTAAATGTACATCCACAGATGATTTCAAGGGTAAAACAAAATAACTACGCCAACTATTGGGATCTAAATCATATATATTATTAAATATTATAAAATAAAGTTGCCTAAAATATGATATTGAGTATGTTTTCCAGACTGAAGTCTTGTGTAGAATTCATTTCTTACGTCAGAAATGCAAAATCTGCATTCTGGAGGACGCAGTATGACTCTTCAGCAATACATGTCGGTATCAAAATTAGGCACATGCACATGAGGTAGTTTGAGGTCACTGAACTTCTTGTCCACACTTATTCAGGGTCTCCGAAGCTACATATCTTGTTCTCTTGCAAATCTGACATTTGATTGGTGTATACGCAGTAGATGCATGTCACATGACTGCGCAATAGCTAAGGTACTAAACATTTGCAATTTTGCTTGAAAAATGGGCACTGTTTTAAGGTATCCAAGCCCAACAGTAAATTTCTAGGGTTAGGGTTTAATGCAGGGTTAATGTACACTATCTAATACCGGAGAAAGATGGTCTGTGCATGCCGCCCACCCCCACCCCACACCCACTCAGGAATTGGGAAGAGAGCAGGATGGGGGCATCGCTGGTTTGTTTTTTGAAACTGTAACAATGGTGAGGTTCTATAAAAACGTATAATCCCAACATTTCAATTGATTATTCTGACCTACATAATACATGTAGTGCTTGAATGGACAAGTACACACCCTAGAATACGCATTTCTACGGGGTGTTACAAAAAAGAAACGAGACTGTGACAGCCACGCCCATGATGCAATATTAATCAACCCACTAACCATGTCACTGTGTTGCCCAACATCTCATCAACATTCCGCTATAATATTGTTCACTTATCTCATTCTGTGCTCCATCCTCGGGCTGTTAAGTGGCACGCCCCAACTACGTCGCTCCGTCACGATACCAGAGGTTGCACAAACATGGAGCAGGGAATAAATCTGGATCTTTGTTCAGTTAATTGGGAGGTGGCCCAACCGAGTGTCTCGAGCTTCTTCTCCTGGAGGCGTATGGAGAAAATGCGATGTTGCGGGCGGGATTTTCTCCTGGAGGGGCTCGAGATACCAGCTGAGCACCTGCCCAACAGACCCAAGAAATTTAGATTGATTCGCCGCTCCACTTCTCGTATTGTGACGGGGCGAAGCAGAGGCGTGCCGCTAAATAGCCCGAGGAAGGAGCACAGGCTAAGATAGGTGAACAATATTATAGCAGAATGTTGAGATGTTGGGCAACACAGTGACATGGGCGGTGGGTTGATTGACATTGCGTCATGGGCGTGGCTGTCACAGTCTCGTTTCTTTTTTGTCACACCTCGTATGGAGGATATTGGATACAACAAAACTGGGTACTCATAGATTTCAACTCTTTGAAAGCACTAAATAATTTTTTGAAATACAATTATTCAGAGCTTCAAGTTTAAGACCGTTTCAAAGATACTTATAGCATATAAAAGATTGTGTGGCTTGAATTTTTTTTTAATGGGGACGTGGTTAAATCATGCCTTTAAATCATTTTGAAGGGCATTAAACCTTCAGATTTTATTATGTTGTTGACCCCACCCTCACGGTGGCCATTCCATCATTCTATCTTTTATGGTACCACAACTAATTTTTAACAAAGTCAAATTGTTTCGGACAGTTTTTTCACTTATCAACACTACTCGACTCGTAACTAGATAATTAAAATGATAACAGTCAAATACTCTCAACAAGAACTCGAAACTAAAAATTGAAAATTGAACTGTAAGCCATACTGCTTTCATTATCTCCACAGAGTCACTATGCCTACTTCTTGGAAGTATACACAACTTCTCCACAGTCTATCACTTCTTTACAAAACCAAGGAGTTTCGGGTTGTTTAACCGCTAATTCCTGACAAACAATATAACCATGCAGCTTTGGAAATTGGTTATTGACAGGGGTCTAATTTGTAGCCAACCATATATGATTGAACAGATTACATGGGCATTATTTTAACAAAAAATAAATAAATTTGCAGTTCTAATATAGACCATTTTCATAATATATTCAAAGTTATGGACGTTTGCTCTTCCGAAACCTAGTGACGAGCTATTTCTTTCACCTATTCTTATACATTTTCAATACCGACAATACAACTTGCCTACATTACTTAGTAGGGAGCTTTCGTTTTGACAACGGACGGACTCAAGAACGGTAATCCGATACCAAGATCGATCTGCGCATGCGCCACTCCCGCATCGCACTCTCCGTCTCAGATTCGAGAACGGATTTTAGCTGATTTTTCGTTGAGGACGGACGGAGGACAGCAGCCAATCAGCGCCCGTACAGATGATGTCAATGCAAACCACAACACGTGGAAAGGCTGATGACGTCACGCACCGTCGCTCGTTCTACGTTTTGCATTTGCGAAACTGCCTGTGGAAGGACCACGGACGAACGGCTAGCTTGATTGCTCACTGTCCTCGTTTTCGTCCGCGGTGTCAAAACGAAAGCTCCCTATTGCTATGTCCGGCAAACCGTCGGTAAGCTATCACGTTGTCAAGAGCAACGTTTGTCAGAATAGCATGCATACAATTTGCATGTATAATAAAACGGGATTTGCAGATAATTGGTCAACCGGGAACAAGTTGTGCAACCATTTATTTGATAAACACGAAATAAGCCTTAAAGACAAATGTTAACATTGTGGAACTTCAATTAAAAAAAAATCTACTAAATGAGAATTCCCTTATGTGCATCATCCTTGACCATGTGGGGGAAGGAGAGGAGGAGAAGGAGAAAAAAACTGAAGGAGAAGGAAGAAAAAGAGGAAGAGAAAGAGGAAAAGAGGAAGAGGAGGTGGTGGTAGACTCAAGACGAAGGAGAATAATAATAATAATAATAATAAGAAGAAGAAGAAGAAGAAGAAGAAGAAGAGAAGAGAGAAGAAGAAGAAGAAGAAGAAGAAGAAGAAGAAGAAGAAGAAAAAGAAGAAGAAGAAGAAGAAGAAAAATGTAAGGGGAACTAAGTTTACACAATAGTAGGTAAAATTTCAATATCTTTATAGGCCTTCTTAATAACTGTTCAGCATTCCTGCTCCTGTACTCGGTGGCCAATCACAAATGAAACCCTTCATTTCTTTTCTCAATAGCTCGAACGAGTTGTATCCGTAGGTGCTCCTCCTCCGTGTATGGCGGCAGTCGCAGGGTGTTGTAGCAGGTCTGGACATTGGGCGTCAACTTCGGTATCTCGTTTGCCTCCACACCCTCCAATTCCAGGCGCGTGATTTTAGGACGGATTGTGGCAATGCCAGTGATAGGGATGTGGTCATTGCCGCTCAGCAATTCTGTGGTAAGATGAAAGGAAAATCGTGAGAAGTGAATATACTTACAGAAAACAGGTTAAAGACACTTTATAATATTGTAGAAATCCCCTTTTAAAAATCGTTAAACTTTGCTATCTGACATATTTGAGAGTGTTTGGGGACCGTGGGGACCAATTCGGATAATTTAATTAATTTTCCTAAACAAAGACGAATTTGCATCGAACATCTGCCAATCGTTCGCTAGCTGGGACGAATTCTAATTATAACCATTCTGAATTGAAAAAAATTGCGACTAGTTGCCAAATGACGAATTAAAAAAGTAAATGACCAAACCGAAAATAAATAGAATTAACATACTTTGATCTCCTGGAGACAAAACTGAACTTACAGTCGACGGAATTCCCTAAAATAGATGACAATAATGGGCTGGAAAGCCGATATAATAGCTTTTAATTGCCAATCTGCACACTGGCCTACAGATCTAGCTCGTGCCAACATAGGAAAGACCCCGTGCTCTTGATGGCCTGTTCGACCCAATTAACCACTGTTGTTGGGGGAAAAACTTACGAAGGAACCCTCGCTTCATGTCCTCTGACAGTTCGTGGAACACCTTCCAGAACATCATGATGACGGGATGTTTACGTGTGTATGGATGGCGGTAGACAGCACTCTGTTGCATGGAAAAACAAAACAAAACAAAATAAAAGATGCTTAAACCCATTCATAATTTTGGTCGATCCAATAACTTTCTCGTCAGTCTTTAACAAATCATTCTATGTCATATACATCAAAAAACAAGACAAAACCGTCTGAAAATTGTTTATAGTGACAAATTGTGATTTTTTTAAATTAACGGAGAGCATGTAGCAGTATGTACATTCCCTATGGTAAAACAGTTTGCGGAAGGGGCTTGTCATTTAAAAATTTTCATCTATTTCTTTAAAAAAATGGAAGCGCTATAATTTCGGAGTGCATGATTTTCAGGGCATTAATAGATGATATAGGGCTATCCAAATAACACGATAGCATCAAATCTCATTTTTCACCATTTACTAAAACTGCATTATGGTTTAAACAAACACTTAGATTGATTTCCTTTTCTTTGAAGATTAGGAGGAAGAAAGCATTGCTTTCAGACTAAATAAACAAATACCGATAGAGCAGTTCGACTATGCGAAGTCGATGGGTAAAGGCAATTTCCAACTCATTCCCTGCGACGACATCAGACAACTTCTTTTGTCCATCTGGTTAGTCCTGATGAAATGACAAAATAGCAGCCTTCTCTTCTTTCTGATCTGAAGTCTGGTGCAAAAGCTCTTATTAATGGACCTTTTTCGGATGGCCAATTTACATTCCAAAGTAGAAAGGTGTGTGCACTTTGAAGGATCCACGTCACAGTCCGAAACAATGATGTGGAAACAGACTGTCTACCAAATTTAAACCATGAAGGTTTTTAATGTACTAATATCAGTTCACAGGTGAATGATCAAGCAAACATATCAACTGAAAGGATTACATCCGAAAAAAATACCGCTACTGTCTAAGGCATCTCTGTCAGCCCATCATATCAATCTCTTTTGCACACAAAACGCTCCTCTTTTGGGCAAAGAAATACAAGGTTATATACGCACTGGTCATGCACTAATGCTCTCACGCCGCGCTGTGTAGGAGCATGTCTATTCTTTACATTCACACTCGAACGCATAATATTAAAGACTACGTAGATTTCTGACTGAGAGAAAATGGTGTCTGTGATTGGTTTTTGCCAATTCCGATTTTTACATTTTTAGAATCCTCAGACTTCCCACTACATATCCTCGTCTTAAATATATCTATAGATTTCGCACTTTCATTTTATGAAGCGGCAAGTTCCCCGTGTCATGACATTGACTTCGGTCACATATTTTGATCTAACCTTAAAGAAAAACCTTTGATCATCATAAATCTCGTTTCAATAGTATATCAAGATTGTAGATTTGTTACAATGGCAAAAAATGTGCCAAAAACGACGGTTTTAGTTCCAGTTTACCAGTGTGTTGCAAAACTCTAGACCATGAAGAAAGTAAAAGATCGTTTAGAAATTGATATGTGAGAAAAAAACGTATCTATCATGCAGTGGTGTCGTCGAGTCCAGACTCTGGTCCAATTTGCAGTGGACTCGAACTCGGTGTTGAGTCCCAATATAAACTGAATGGCAACGTATTATTTAACTGCGAATTCTGACACTGTGCATGTTTCCTCATACCTACCTGCTCGAAAGCATGCCAGTCATATTCCTGCTCCCCTTTGATCATGGCCTGCAAGTCCTCCGGGCGGAAAAGGCGCAGGATGGGGCTATCGGCCACTTGCAGGAAGCCTTGTTTGAAAGTCTGAAACTGCTTCTCTATCGATTTGTTGAGCTTGTAGTCGATATACAGGTCAATATACTCCTGTCTGTTTAAGTTGAACATGAGGAACGTTTCCATGAAAACGAACAAATAAGATTGATGTGTCCACAAACAAGAGAACAATTAATACATACATTGGCGTTAATAAGTGAATAAATACATATGAAAAGCTTGCAGTTAAAAGACACTAAATTCACCTAGATGACTTCGGAGACAAAAATTCTTTGTCTGTTAAATAGAATACAGAACTAAAATATTTGATATTTCGTATTTGCTTGAATTCAGCTACATATCTTATAACCATAAATAAGATATAGGCAATGTTCCGATGCTGAAAACTCATTTTTCATGAAAAGTGTTGCATGCAAGCTCTACATTTTTTTTATATATGTATTTTTAAATCAATGGATCAATCCAGAAATACAGATATAATTAATAAATTCGAGTCATCAGTTGAAATGAAATGTCAATAAATCAATATTTGGGTGTCTTACTGTGTCTTTTTTTGTGTGTCTTTGTATGTGTCTTTTGCGTGTGTCTTCCTGTGTCTGTGGTTGTTTATATCTCTGCATCTGCATGTGCCTAGCTGTATGTGTGTTGTGTGTGTGTGTGTGTGTGTGTGTGTGTGTGTGTGTGTGTGTGTGTGTGTGTGTGTGTGTGTGTGTGTGTGTGTGTGTGTGTGTGTGTGTGTATCATAAAATAAATATGAATGCATATCGACAGCTTGCAATCTAGTATGAAAAACTCTATCATATTCATATTTTAAGTATTAGCTTTGCATAATTTCATAGAAATGTTTACATACCGATTCTCGGAATTGACGTCAATTTCGTCTCCACCTTCTTTTAGCAGAACCGTCTGTCCCTGTCTATCAACGATCTCAAATCTCTGGTACAAATCTTTCATCTTCTCATCGGAATACTTCAAGATATCTGCGAGACTCTTTGTCTGTTGTCTAGAATAATCCTGAAAGTCTCTCAGACTAGATACAGGCCTGAGGTAAAGATAGAATTTTCCCGTTTTACACATGCCAAATTCCGTTTTTCTCCGTGTTACAAATGTCCAATTCCATTTCCCTCCACGTTGTAATTTTGCAGTTTTCCGACTTGATTTTTTGTTGGAACAAAATCACAAATAACGTCAAGCTTACTAGGCCCATGAGGGTTTTGATCCGGGTTTGGGGACATATTTACAGGTAATGCACGATTTCTTTGGCTTCATTAGGCATCTCTTTGGTAAATAAGTTTAGTTTCATTCAAGAAATATTTACAAATTTTACATGGGGGGAATTTTTAGGCATGATTTTTTTTTTTACATTTTTCTTCAAAGTGCTGTCTTCCGCGTTATCCCTCATATTCCGTGATTTCCGCGGAAAACTTTGGTCTTTAGAAGGTAGTTTGGAGAACACGAAACTGGATTGTTTGAACGAAGTGGTATTTAATTGTTTGTGTGGAATATTGTCATCGCTTTATTTCAAAAAACTTCCAGTAACTAAGAATAAAATTAAAAGTTTGACAAATTTGTATTAATAATTAGAATTTCTTACTGTTTATTTGAATACGGTCATTGAAGCTGCATGTTTGAGATAAACATGTTTTTACATAATCTGGCTGACTTACAGTATGAGCTGGAATGTGTAGGCCTACACTTAAGAATAATGTAGAGTTTCACTGTAGGTTTTGTTTTTATTGCTAGGTGTATTGTACACGTCTTATAGACCTATATCCTCGATATTACAGCACATCGATAAAAGGCCAATGTTGTCTTTTTTTCATTATGATGCCTCACAATTACTGAAAAAAAATGATTGATGCATGATTGATAAAAGACAACTTGAAAAAAAATGCTTGCTTTCAGAAATGCACCAAAAGGCATTCATTAACCCTGCTGTCTGCAGCAAACAGCCAACAACGAAGAAATTACTTTGCTAAAAGGATAGAAAACCTATTGTTATGCTCCACGGAAGTTATTGTGTGAAGTTGAGCCTGCTGCAAATGAATCCATTTTTTTAAATCTTACTTAAAGAAGCATTTTTTTCCATTTCATTATTAACATATTTCATTTGTTATCTGGCATACATTATTCATTTATTATGCATGAAGTTTCAGATAAAAGAGGAAATAAAGAAATGGTGCAAATTTACTGCTATAGGACACACTTTATATATATCTACAATTATATATAAAGTACCTATTTAAATCATATGCTATACAAAATTAGTTTTAACTTGCAACCTCCTCCCCATTTAATAGAAGATATCAAGTAACTTACTCGTCCAGAATTTTCTTGTAGAACGCAAGAGGAAACGGGAAAGAGACAATCGCGTTGTTGTAGATGGACAGACCGCACAGAATTCCAAATATGTGGAATATTGGAAGATCACTGTATGCCTGAAGATATATCAGGTTAAAAGTTTTTTTGTTATTAATACGCCGTCGAAAGAATTCATCGTGGGGGAATACTTTAAAAGAAAAATTTCAATATGGATTTTGATGTATCCATTTACCTCTTGTAAAGTACGAGATGGTGAAAGTCTTGAGAGAAATCTCAATAAACGTGTCATTATACTTACAAAAATAAGATTGTACCATTTTAGTCTTAAGTTCACGAAAAAACTGTAAAGAGTGGGGGTTAAGGAAATACCCCTCCCGCCTCATGCACTTATGATAAAACTGATGCACCTTCATTTATTGAGTCTGAAATAATTTATAACAAGCTTTCACCCGTTTTATACTTTCAATTTCAATTTAATTTTATTCCCATATTTTCTCAAACAATACAAAATATACAGTGCATAATGGTGAATATTAAATAATAAATACATGTAAATGATACAACTGTTTGAATCGATAGTTACGTAATAAACAATAATTGAAGTAATACACAGGGCATCTATTTGGATGCACATAAATAAACTTAAATAGTTAAAATCAATCATGAACATAAATCGTGTTTCTTTTCTTTTGTTCTTTAATTTACAACATGCTAAGCAAAGTGAAAATATGGAGGAAGCTAATAAAAAGTTAAAACTTGTAATTTACTGGTCCCAAAGTGGGAAAATTGTCGAAGTTGATAAAGGACACGATAAAATATGAAATTAAATAAATCGTCGGCGTTCATCAGAACCATCGTATCAGTCGATTTTGGTCAAAATATCGATTTTGAGATTTTTGCAGAAAATGAAAGTACAAGTCCTACTCTATACATGGTTGAATTTTTAGGTAGCAATTTATTTTATTTTTTTGAGATATGTGGGGATTTTAAAGGCGATGCCATATAAATTTTTGATAAAATGCGCAAATCCCATTGGAAACGTGTGCTGTAGCACAACAAACAACAACTGCGCGCATTATGCAAATACGCGGTCAGCATACGCGCTGCATTGACTTTGCACGTGAAAGAGAGATACGACGGTTTGCTTGATCGCGCGTATTGAAAATGCGGTCAGCGTTGTTGAACTCCCTATGGCGTTTTAGTACAGGGAAAATCTAAACCGCTCAAACCGAAATTGCAAGCATGTAGCTCTTTTGCGATATTTTCTCTGATTCTTGGTTCTGTGTAAAAATAAAGATATCAATGTTAAGCAATTGTCTTGGTCTTTGCTACCATGTATATTTCTAGCAATGAACATCTTGTAATGCTTGGGACAAAAAGTGGCAATAATTGTAAACTTTGAAGTCGATTTTCTCTGAAATGAGTTTCGCACTGTCGTATCGCGATACAACGGTTCGGATGACCGCCGACGAAATTAGCATAAATAAATAAATAAATAAATAAATAAATGTTACTCAGAGTTGAATTGATAGCAAAAACAATGGAACATGAAATAAAGGACTCCCACAAGCAGTCACGACGGAGGGGAAAAATGAGCGCGCGCGCGCACACACACACACACACACACACACACACACACACACACACACACACACACACACACACACACACACACACACACACACACACACACACACACACACACACACACACACACACACA
>JZLH01S0316583.1:2936-15037 GCA_001188425.1 Eucidaris tribuloides
GTTGAAGTTGGGTTTACTTTTATTAGAGACACACTGTAGATATGCAGATTTGCATGAAAACATGACATTGGCAATGCACTGAAAGCATGATGACGGTACAATGGCAAGTCAACGGATTCGTGATAACAATACAACAGCAATGCCATGCATGCATGTAGACATGCACTCGGCAATTTAAATGTGAAATCAGTGTTAGCAGATTTGCATCCAAGTGATTCAAACAATTGATTTAAATTTGTGATTTTTTTTAAAGAAAAGCTCCAACAAAGTTGAGCATGTGACAAAAATAGTGGAAAATTAGTAGTAAGTAGTATTTGGGTCGCTTGGGACATTTGCTAATTATGAATAAGCTTATTCATTCTTTTTTGTTGACCTTTGACTCCCAGACAGCTGATAAGTCGGTGTTATACGGCGTGGTGTCAACATTTGTCAACCTGACCAACAGCTATGACCAGCAGAAGCCTGACCCTCAGATGGTGGAGTTGGCACGCTATGCCAAACAACACATCCCTGAAGACCACCCAAAGGTATACAGTCTAAAACTTAAAGAAATAAAAGAAAACAAAGTGGCACAATAAAATTGTGTGATTTATATCTAAAGTTTATATAAAACTTAGCATTGTTTGTAAATGTTAACAAAAATAAATTTCTGAAAGTTTCCTTGTTAAAAAACAGCATGCCATGAACTAAGTTTAAAATGTACACAGCATAGCAATTAAAGGGCAGTGACATGAGTGGAAGAGAAGAAAAATGCTTCTTGAACCAAACTGTTGAAAGATATACAAATGAATTCACCAGCTGGAGTGTGTATCCCGGGTGGAAGGATTTGTCTTGAGTTTGTTTACTAAACGAGAATCAAGCATGAACATACCAGCACCTAATTTCTCTCGAGCTCCGAGAGAAATTAACCCCATAGAAAGCTACACAATAGATTTGTCTGTCACAAGGCATACTGATGGAAGTTATTTTAAAATGAGTCAACTTTTGACTACAAAATGTTCACAGTGGAATCCTTGGATAGTTTACTGGATTCTAGAATAGTTTTACCCCATGTTGTGGACTACGCCCAATCATGTCATTTATCTTTAAGAAATAAAAGAAACAAAACAAGTGGTACATGTGCAATGAAAATTCTCTTGAGGCCCGGGGGAATTAGATCCCATGGAAAGCTACATCACAGATTTGTCTGTCACAAGGCAAACTGATGTAAGTTATTTCAGAAAGAGTCAACTTTTGACTACCAAATTTTCACAGTAGAATCCTTGCACAGTTTACTTGATTCTAAAATATTTTCACCCCAGGTTGAGGAATACCCCCAGTCATGTCATTTACCTTTAACCCATTGACTACGAGATTCCACAAATCCCCATAGACTTTGTAAAGGGGCCACCCTGTTCCCGTAAGCAACGGGTTAACTTCAGAAAGTTTAATTATCTTAAGATTTACACCACCAGATAAATTGTGTTGGGAATTGTGGCCTTTTGGCTTTAAAATGATTATTTCATGCTTCAGTGAACTCAGATAAAGTATTTCATAGGAAGTAAATTTTCTCTGTGTTATTGATCTTATATCTTCCATTAGTATTCTTAAAATTTATTCTCCCAATGCATTTTGTAAGTAATGATATCATTTTGAAATTTGCATGATATTATCCATGATTAAATAAAAATGACACAAAGGCGATTACACCTCATTTAATTATGGCTACTATTGTTTGTTTCAGGATGCCAAAAATTTTGTGGAAGATAGAGTCAACAAACTTCTAAAAGGTGGAATCGTCCCTGCTTTGGTGGCACTGTCCAAGACGGAGAGTGAGAATAGCAGAGAACTACTTTCAAGGTAAGGTGTAATTTGCATCCATGTAGGATTCACCCATATTTGCCTATCACATTTTACTGTGCAAACTCTTTACATGCCATGCTGAATAACAGACATTCAAGATATCTTTCATATGAGCAAGCATTTTTTACTCAAATGAGTGAAGTAAAATTGGCACAATGTATCAATGTAAAGTGAAGATAATAATTATTAGTTACTTTGATACACAATTCATCTATTCAATCAACAATATTTGTCAATAAATTTATGAAAATAAAATGGGTATGTATAACAAATTCTATGGTATTTCCCTAGTTAGGCAATTTAAGCATTTAATAGTACTACACATTTTATGTAGTTTGGTAGATATGAGTGAAACATTTTGGTCTTGATTTGTAATCATCAAAAGGTATCAAAATGATCTGAAGTCAGTCATGAAAACAAAATCCTGCAGCACTGAAGGTCACTTCAACCATTTCATGATTCCACACTACAGTTACAAGTCATTGTGATTTGCTAAGCATTATGAGCTAACAACCCCTCCCCCCACAGAAAAAAGGTTTGTGGGTGGGGGGGGGGACATTCAAGCTGCGTTATGCATTGTTAGGGCAGAGTGGGAGTTCCAATTTGTTCTTTTTTGTTAAGCCAGAAACTTGGGGGGGGGGGTAGCTGATTTGGTCCTCCTTGATATTGCTTCTTGCTATGTCGCTGTACATTTTGGTTGGATATGATGTACATGTGGTATGAATTCTGAACAATTGAGTGACTTTAACCCTTTTGGGACTACGGGATTGTAAGGGAGCCCAGCACATGGCACATTAAGAGATGACTGGCTGCCACAAAACCCCAGAAAGTATGCTAACCTTTTTACTCAATCTAACCTTATAATGCCTACAAATGGCTCCGTCCTATAACATATACATTATGATGTGAATAAATACAGAAAATTGTTTCTGAGTGTGAGATGTACTGGGTTTCAGTACAAGCCTGTTATTCCCAAGGGGTCAATTCTCCTTATCGCATATAGCCAATTTTAAGCGATATCACATTGCAATACCAATATCTGGCACTTTGCTTTTTGATGTATACTTCCAGTTCCAGTAAATTGTATATTTGTACACACAAAACCTGTCATTACGAACCTCATCAAATCTGCAATATTAATACCTCTTCATACCCGAACAAACATGAATCAACTTCATGACCAATTTTGGAGAATGTCTGTGTCAAGATTAAAAGATTCACTTAATAGTGAAAAAAAATGTTCGTACATTGACGAGCGGAAAACAAAGGAATGAACTTGAAACTTTTGTCAGGAAAGCCACAAGTGTTTACCCCGTGAGAGAGGAATGCGACCACACCGACTTGGAATGTGAACGCAGAAGAATCCCATTTAAATATCAATTGTATGAATACAAAAATTATTTTGTTATTCGCGAGATTATAAAGATAGTGACATGATCGAAGAGTATTTTAGCGTTGGATGTGTATGAAGAATTAAGGGCCAAAAATTGGAGTGCCACACGGTTCAGATTCGTAGAGCTATATGTGATAGGAAGAATTCTCATAACTTCACAACTTCCTTTCTTATTTTCCTACAGGGTGTACCTGGCTCTGGTTGAAGACCCTACCCACAGGGGGCTTGTTGTTCAGCAGGGTGGGGCCAAAGCTCTTGTCCCCCTGGCCAACGAGGGGACGTTAGAAGGCAAGACAAGGGCAGCGCAGGCACTGGCCAAAATCGGCATTTCCATGAACCCAGAAGTTGCTTTCCCCGGCCAAAGGGTGAGCTTTTCTACATACAAATCAATCTAATACTAAAACTATTGATACTAAATCAATGAGAAATTTGCATGCTTCAAGCAAGCATTACCAAGTGTGACAAAAGAGAAACAAAATTGTGACAGCCACGTTTATGCCGCAATGTCAATCAACATACTGTCCACGTTACTGTGTTGCCCAACATCTCATCAACATTCTGCTCTAATATTGTGCACCTATCTCAGTCTGTGCCCCTTCCTCGGGCTGTTGAGTGGCTTGCTCCTGCTTTGCCCAATCACGGTACTAGAGGTGGCATAAACATGGATCGGGAAATGAATCTGAAGCTCCTGTATGGTGTCTCGATTGTCTCCAGAGTCTTATGGAGAAGATCCTGCCCACGACATTGCAATTTTTCAATAAGCCTCGACGAGGAGCATGAGATACTCAGTCAGGCCCCTGCCTAACTGAACAAGGAACTGCAGATTGATTCCTGCGCTGTGTTTGTAAAGCCCCTTATTTCGCGACAGAGTGTAGCAGGGGCATGCCACACAACAGCCCAGGGAAGGAGCATAGAGTGAGATAGGTGAATAGGTGATAGCAGAATATTGATGAGATGTCATGCAACACAGTGACATGGGCGGTGGGTCGATTGACATTACCGCATAGGCGTGGCTGTCACAGTCTTATTTGTATTTTATCACACCTCGTAATGCATGCTTGAAGCTTGTAAGTTTCTCATTGATTTATTTTCTTAAAGGCATAATTTAACAATGCCCACAGTTTAAAAAAAAATCTAAGCTACATAATCCTCCATTATCTTAATGGGGGCACATTAAGGGTAACATGAATGGCTGTGCATTAAAGCTGATACATATCTTCTTACTTTAAGAAAACACAAATTCACAGGATGATCAAGAGTTTAAGTCTTCACACAAGTTACTTTAAAAAAAATGGAAAATACTGTTTTTTTGTGATATTTTTTATGAAAAGGAATTTTAATTTTAGATACTAAAAACATGGAGGAAAATCAATGAATATGGATTTGCAATATCAAGAAAACAATTTTTATTTGTAAAAAAAAATGTAATGATTATTTACTGCTTATATCTTATTTGCATAATTTATACAGCATCTGGAAGTTGTGAGGCCCCTGATTGCTCTGTTGCACGTAGAGAGGACGGGCCTACAGAACTTTGAAGCTCTCATGGCCCTGACCAATTTGGCTGGGATGAGTGACACCGTCAGGTGAGGAATTGCTTTAGTTTGCTTCTGTATTGACAAGGAATAGTATTTGCCCAACACCACATATAAGGGCCAATGCACACTACACAATCGATCTACGATCTGATTTCGGAAGAAAGTGGAATAGTATTTGATTTAAACATTTCAAGACGTCACAATTTATTTATTAAGATTCTGAATAGTCAGACAGATAGAGATAGTAAAATGTGGCCCATTTCAAGGTCTGTAGTTGGAGGAAAAGCCAAATTGGCTCTGAATTGTAGTAATGTGAAAGAAGTCCTATAATTGTGTATGATTTGAAAATAATTTGGCCCTTATCTGGGATCAAGGCTGACAGCGTACCAAAATCCCATTTTAAGTATTTATATTATCGTTCAGAACCTGAATCAAAGAATTTTATATGTTGAAATGCCCATATCAAATAATGTGATTTATTGCCAAAATTGGATCGTAGCTGACCGTGTAGTGTGCTATGGCCCTAAGATGTACACTGTCAACAATTAGCACTACCATCTGGGACATTTTTTGCCATTACAATAACTTCTTTGCAACCTTGTTTCAAGGTTGGTTGTAGCTTCTTGTTGAAACTCATTCACAAGCAGTGACTCAAACTTAAAAACCTAAATCTAGAAATGTTATTAAGTTATTACACATAGTTTATGTATTATATAGCATAATACCAGGTGGAGAAAAATTTGGTGACCCGACATTTGCTCCGGCGACAATTGCTCCGGTGACAAAATCTCAGAAGACAAAGAGTTAGGGTTAGGGTTGCGATAGGCTTTCTTGTTCAGAATAGGGTTAGGGTTAAGGTTAGGGTTAAGGTTAGGGTTAGGGTTAGGGTTTAGGTCAGGGTTAGTGCATGAAATAATCGTCGGAGCAATTGTCGCCGGAGCAAATGTCATGGAACCGAAAAATTTAAGTAAGAGGCTTTCCTGACAAAATTATGAATTGATACACAAACATTGATGGATATGGAGCAGGGCATTGGGGAAATTTTTGTGCATAGGGATGCATTGTGGTACCTGCCATTTTTATTGTGGTATAAATCATATGTGAAAAAAGCAGCAGTGGCAGTGACAGCAACAGCAATACTACATCTCCCACCAAAAATAGTAACCACCACAACAGCAGCAACAACTACTACCACCACCACCACCACTAACTCCACCACTACCACTACCACCACTTCTACTACTACCACCACCACTACCACCACCACCACTTCTACTACTGCCACTACCACTACCATCACCACCACCACCACCACTTCTACCACTACCATCACCACCAGCACCACCACCACTACCACCACTTCTACCACCACTACTATCACCACTACCACCACTACCAGCACCACCACCACCAGCACCACTACCACCACCACTTCTAGCACTATACCACCACTACCACTACCACTACCATCACCACCACCACTACCACCACTTCTACCACTACCAACACCACTACTGCCACCACCACCACTATCACCACAACTACCACCACCAGCACCAGCACCACCAGCACCACCAGCACCAGCACCACTACCAGCACCAGCACCACCACCAGCACCACCACTACCACCACTACCACCACCACCACCACCACCACCACCACCACCACCATTACCACCACCACCACCATCACCACCACCAAAGCAACAACAGCAGCAGTAGTAACAGTAAAAGCAATAGCAACTACAGCAACAGCAGTAGCAGTAGCAACAACAACAAAAACATAACTTGTGTGATTATTTCTTTTCATTTTAGGACCCGTATTATGAAGGAGACAGGCTTCTCCCAGATAGAGCATTACATGTTTGAGGATCATGACATGATTAAGAGGGCTGCTACTGAATGTATGTGTAATTTGGTGCTGAATGAAGAGGTAAGTCGTTTAGATATGGGTCTGTCCACGAAACTCGGGCCAAAAATGTGACATTTGTGGAAAATAGAAAACATGACAATGCCTGGATTGTTGTTGGTGTTTCTATTTCAAAAGGTGCATTTCAAAGAACCTTGATCAGGATACATGGTTTGAAGGGGAAAAGAGTATCTTCACAGGCATGCCAAAAATTGGTCATATGTCAATGTGTGTGAAAATTACCGACTCTACATGGACACTGGTGTCCATGTAGAGTCGGTAAGTAGTATTGCCTGTGCTTTCTAAATAATAAGTGATATATGTCTCTAAATGTATCACAAAGTTTCTAATAACCACCTCCTTCTGAATGAAAAGTAAAAACATTGTAAAATAAAACAACTAATGCTCTTAAAATACAGGTTCATCTCCATTTTGTGTTATCAGAATACCGCCACTACAGGGTGGACACCACAGTTATGTTTTTGTGTATTTTTAGTTTTTTATCTTGTACCCCCTAAAATGTTATACAGGAGGTAGCCCCTGTTGAAATTCTACCCCTCAGAGTTATTTTTTTTCCAGGACATTGAGTTTGTCCTTTGCCAGGACAGTGTCATTGCTTCAAAATACCGCCGCTACACATCGGACACCACATTAATTTCTCCTTACACTTTTCTTTTCCTGGAGAAAAAATGTCGGATGATTTTTAGGGCCAATTTTTGCTTGTCAAAGTTCCATAACTCAGAGCCCTTTGATAAATTAAATGACTTAAAGGTGATCAAATTTATGGTTCCATTCCTGTCTAAATGAGTTACTTACCGACACTAACATTGAATTTTAGGGCGGACACAACGGGTTGTAGTGGCGGTATCAAGTTTTTCATGCAGCACCATGTTCAGATTAGCCCAAGTAATTTTATGTTTAAGAAGGACATGGTTTTCTGATAAGAGGCTTGACTGTAACATTTTATTCCTTTTTAAAATTGAATGATATTCTGACTTCAAAATGCATTTTCAATTTAGCATTTTCATGTCACTACTTGTTGACTAAAAAATAGGGATGTGGACACCACAACAATGACAGTCACATTGAAAAAAAAATAAAGCTTCAGAGGTACCCATCGTTGATTTTGTTTGATAGTTAGATATGGGTTCTGTCAAAATAATACCCTGTGATGTTATCAATTTGAGGCAAATATTTAGAATGCATTGTTACTATGGGAATGACCTCATTTTTGAAAAGGTCCCAACTTCGTGGACAACCCATATATCTATTTCATATACAGTCCTCCCTCAGTTATCCGGCCACCACTTTACCAGATCTCTGTTATCCAGATCATGGACGTACAAGTCATTGCAAGTAGTTGAGACATCTTTATCTGAAGTGTTAGCATAAACATGGACAGCTGCTAAGTATCATAGGGCAATAAATGAAGTGTCACTTGTGTGGGACCTGTCGCAATTTGCACACATTCTGTGATTTGTAAAACTATAATTAATGCAGAGCTGCCAAGTGGTACTGATTTTCAGTAATTATTTGTTTACTGAAATTGGCGAAGAATACTGGAGGTTGCATGAAAAATACTGATTTCATCAAATCTGTTTTATGTAATTCTACTGTATTTTTGTTAGAATTACTGGTTTTAACTCAAAAGATGGCAAAATTACAGATTTTTAGCCATGAAATTACTGAAAGACATTGATGAAAGTGGGCAGCTGTGCTAATGGCATGTGAATACCCCACTTCCCCCGCATCTTGCCAGAAAGTGCTGTGTTTGAACATAATCTGTCTTATCTGGCCATATCCCTTATCCAGATGGCTGGTGGTCCTGATGGGGCCGGTTAATTGAGGTTGGACTGTATTTGATTTGAAAGAAATGTAACTGGGAAACATTGCAATGATAGCAAATGGGATTTAGCTGAAGCAAGATTTGAACCAGCAATCTCAGAATAGCAAGTGTTGTGCTCTACCACTTGAGCTATTCAGCCCTTCAGTGAGGTTTGTTCGTAATACACTAAGTGTCACATTCCATGTTGTATCAAATTAAAATTGTGTGTGTGAGAGTGATTGTATGTGAGAGTGATGTGTGTGTGTGTGTGTGTGTGTGTGTGTGTGTGTGTGTGTGTGTGTGTGTGTGTGTGTGTGTGTGTGTGTGTGTGTGTGTGTGTGTGTGTGTGTGTGTGTGTGTGTGTGTGTGTGTGTGTGTGTGTGTGTGTGTGTGTGTGTGTGTGTGTGTGTGTGTGTGTGTGTGTGTGTGTGTGTGTGTGTGTGTGTGTGTGTGTGTGTGTGTGTGTGTGTGTGTGTGTGTGTGTGTGTGTGTGTGTGTGTGTGTTGTGTGTGTGTGTGTGTGTGTGTGTGTGTGCGTGTGCGTGTGTGTGTGTGTGTGTGCATTTTTATGAAAATTGTAAATTGGTACAATCACTTTCATGTTGTTTTTAATGCTTGTGTGGAACAACTATATCTACATGCAAGCTCATTCATAACTACATAAAAGATGTACTGATTGTGTGTGTACTGGATACTGCTATTAGCACAAGGATATTTGATATTTTGTTGGGTTTTCACTTTTCATTTATTACTATCAGGTGACAAAACCTTGTGTCTCAATTTTTTGGATCAGATAGAACGTCATCCTATATGTTGTAGCTATTTTGGTTCCCAAAAATCTGCCGGTAGCTTATATTTCTACTTCAAAATGCAAGTTAAGTCATTTGGCAGTGATACGTATGTTTTTATTCGCTTCACTTTTCAGTTTGGGCTTAGCTTTCTCAATGTTAATATTGACTTTTATCCAGAAAGTCACTATCCCCGAAATGTTGTTTGTACAGTTGTTGCAATTAATTGATTTGTTGCTGCTGCTACATATTTTACAGTTGAGGACAATTAACAGGATTTTGATGCTTCATTAAGCTAAGAAAAAAAGGAAAGAAAAATGACAGTAAACTGTGACGAGTCCATTTGCCGGTCATGTACTATGAATGAAATTGGTGTAAATCTAGACACAAAAATGGACCATGCATACTCGGCAATTCAAGTACCCAGTTATGATTGCTTACAGTAAAATTATATGGTGCCATGGTTAATCTCACAAATGGGTGAAATGTGCAAAAGGAGCTTAGCATTTATGCTCATGGTAATGTCTGGATGTGATATCTAAAGAGGTTCTCATATTGCATTTTTGGGGGAAGGGGGAGGGGGAGGGGATGATTTATTATGCAACTTTACATGCTCTGAAAGTTCCTGATATGTACTACTTGTAGATTGGTCTTCAGTGTTATTTTGTTATGTTGTTTTGCTGTCTTATTTCTGTGTTTCTTTTTAATGCTGAGTATGAAATGTCCAAACCTCTAGGAGAATGTTACATGTTGTAATGTATGAGTGGATTAAAATCATTGACTGACTCTGAAAATATCACTCATTGTTCATGATGCAAAACCTGTTTTAATGGCCAGCCCGGCTACCTCTCTATAGCAGCCAACCTGTCTGTAGTAGCCACTACGCAAGACGGCTGCTCATTGGCTGAGCTGTGTCACATGACGTATCGTGATTGATGTGATTCCATTTTTTTTACGAACGTGCCAACTGACAAGCTATCCTTAACTTGAACTTAATTTGTTATTATATTCTCGATTTGTTGCAGTTTCCGATTTTTTCGACCTTTTTAATCTGCAAACATTAGATTCATTATATTTTGCGTCAATATTAAATCAACAGAGTAAGTACAAATGCCGATGCAGCGTGAGAAGGTATTTGCTGCGCCAGAGAATTTGTAACCTGGTGGGTTTAAAGTTAAGACATGCACGTTTTCATTATCCATGTAATTTGCACAATCAATTAAAACTTTCACAGGTTCTTTTGTTCTTTTGTTACGGATGCATAAAAGCTGGCTCAATCTAGTTGAATAGGCACTTAAACGCGTGGGGCCGTCAAAGAGGAACTATGCAAAGCGGGTCTGTGTCATGTCTGTCGGCGTGTTAATTATAGGAGGTCTAATTCTTGCGCGTACTCTGGACTGCTGGCGCAGTTATTCATCAATTGAATAGCGATATAGCAGACAATAAGAAGTTATTGTGTCCCTTGAGAATCTCTGTTTATTTAATCCCGAACTTTACAAATTAGTATGAACAGTCGACTTACAAGCAATTACTACTTGTGGAAATTTATTGTGTCAAATCTCTCACCCTAAGACCCACCAAGTGTCTGGCGTCCATGGTCAGCTGTGACCTGCCTCGCAAGGTACATGCACCGAGCAGAAATAACGCAGATGGTTAAGAACCCAATGTGTTTTTGGTAAACACCAAACGAGCATTAAAATCTTACCAAATTTGTTCAAACTGAAAATAGCACTTTCTACAAACCTATAAATTCCAAATGCAAAATTTCAAGAATGATGAGCAATGCAAACGTACTGTTGCTAGGGAGTTTTTACCCTCGGTTTTATCAGAATTTCAGCGTGATCACGGTTTCGCATTTTGAACGGATGCTGCACTTTCACAGCGGTTTTCTCGTAAAGTAGATTTTCGTGACACGGTGAAAGCTCCTTGTTTGAAGTAGAATTTCTCCGGGTATATTTATTTTTATGCAACGTGCAATATACCAAAATAAAGCTTGGAATATGGAGATAAAGAATATGGCAAAAAACAACTGGGCCCAAAAAATCGACTTGTGGCTCCTTTTGGCTTGACGGGTCACATATAATTCCAATCAATGCATGTAGATGTTTAATAGCAAATGTATAGAAAATGAGCATTTTTTCTACAAGTATTTCTCTGTAGTTAACTCTAAAGATTAATTTAATCCGTTGGAGACGATTTGATTTCACTATAACACGCATTTTCCATAGACCCCAACACGAGTTAACTCATACTTAGTCTCCAATAGGTTAACCATCCACACAGTTCATCAACTTCAGCCTCTTTAAACTCACAAACTAAGCAATGATATTTTGTTCAGTGAAAATATATTTTGTTGCTTTCTATGGAAGAATTTCTATTAGGGTGAATTCATGAATGACTATTTGCTTCTCAAGTAAAACAAATTCAAGACAAATCCTTCCAGTCTGAATACAGACCCTATGTTTTTGTATTATTTCAATTCAAATGTTCTTGAGGAGGCATTATTGACTACTCCCAATGATGTCACCAAGCTTTTAATTGTAGAAACTGAAAAACTTTGAGAAAATGGAAGAAAACAGTTATTTTATTCTGAGAAAATGGAATTTCCAAAGTCTTCATTATGAAATCACAAGCTGTACGTCTTCAGCCTTCCTCCTTAAGTCATACGGTGTAGTTCTGTCAGTTATCCACATTTGTAGGGAAAGCGATTTTTGTCGGCCGCCCAGCGTGCTGGAAGGCACACTTAGCTTTCGCTTGGATGGATGGATAGATGTATGTATCCATGTCTCTCGTCAACAATTCCACACC
>JZLH01S0316584.1:2611-24090 GCA_001188425.1 Eucidaris tribuloides
GCATACAAATTTTCGCAGCGATCGCGTGATCGGCGGCCGAGATCTCGGGGGGGGGGGGGGGGGGTTCAATGACCCCCCAGTAAAAACCTGGTCTGAAATAGCCCAGTTAAAATAGGGTTAAATGATGCATTACTTCTCTAGCACCATGTATAAAATACTAGATATTTAAGTATTCATTTGGCGATTAATTTAATTTATTTTGATTGAATTGTCCAATTGATACAGATCGAGGATAATTACAATGAAGGACTTCCAAGAGCAGCTGCTGAATCTCACGGAGAGGGACGAGTGGAAAATGTCCAGCCACCGATACTACCTGCCAAAGAAGTTGACGATCATCGAGCTGAACCAAAGCAGCCGAGAAATGAAGAGCAGTATGGCCCCGAAAGACGGGTTCATCCAGGACTCTCGGGAGAAGGTTTGACAAGGAGGAATGTCAGACCACATGCAGCAGAGCCAGAAGCAAGCTTCCGTCAAAGAGATAAACCGAGCGAGGAGACGCAGATTAGGCCAATGAGTTCCGCGACAGGGGCAACTCGTCCGCAGAGACCGACACACTTCGGGAAGCAGGACATGCGAGCTGCAGAGGCATCAGGTTCATCCCAGATATCTCCCCAGGGAGCGGGGCAGGTGGGAGATGCACTTTCCGGTACCTACATCCATCATCCTGAATCAGAATACGGCTCTTTATCGGGCTCCACTCGTACTGTAGGTTCTGTGCCAGATGAAGTGGAGCCAGAAACATCGAGTCCAGCAGACAAACCGGGCAGCTCAAGCGCTTCTGCGGAAACCTCACATACATCCCCCACTGTTCTGACTCCTGTGACCAGCGAAAGTCCCAGTGATGTGTCGGTGATTAGCACAGAGGATGCCTTTAGCCCCCCTGGGGCATCACCGGGGGATGTAGAGTCAAGTGCCTCTTATAGTTTCATCTTGGACAGTACTGTTGGTCTTGGAGGGAATCCAGTCACTCAGATTCCAGGTGACAAGGGTGGTGATGAGGATGATGAAGATGATGATGATGACTTTGAAATTTTATCAAAAAGCTCCTTGAAGGCACAATTTAACTAACTGTTCCAGGTTTTAGAATTTGAGCTGCGTAATCATCCATGCTGTAAGTGAATGTCTTTGGCAATGTTTAAAAATGAGGCCCTGAAAAATTACACTTCAAAATGGTTATTTAGTGCTTTAAAAGAGTGAAAATTTATGAGTACCTAGATTTGCCATGTCCAAGGGGGACCACTGTCATTACAAGGTGTACACCATGTGCGCAAAAAAAAAAGGTGTTAAAAGTGTTGTTTCTCAGAAACGGGTGATGTACTCACGTCACACGTACAGTGAAAAGGGTACATCAAAATTGTGAAAATCAGGGGAAAAAAGGGTATACTTTTAACAGAAGGTTGACTTTAAAGGGCATCTTTTCACACTTGAAAACTTGTTTAGGGTACTTGAATACTTGTTTAGGGTACTTGAATACTTGTTTAGGGTATCAAGAGAGATCAACAGATAATCACTTGTTTAGGGTCCATTCTGAAAGTCCATACACGCGCATGGTGTACACCTTGTAATGGCAGTGGTCCCCCCGTTTGCCATGCCCATTTTCCCGGTCTGATTCATAATTGATGTGTGATGTTTATCTTGCCTGTGGCTACAGAACTTTTTAAAGTTTTGTATTCTTGGGTGTTTGTGTCTATTGAAACACTATTATGTTACTCAGATATCAAAGTTGACAATTTGTAAAGGCTATGTTTTTTATTTTGCAAACCAAACTGTTTCAGCTCAGATTTAATGCAACTAAAGAAAGGTACATGCATGCAAATACAACATCAGAAAAAAATACTAAAACATGCATTGTAATTTTTTTGCTTCAAAAATGATAAATCATCTCATATTAGGCCATTGCTCAATTTGTCTTTTGTAAAGGTAGTCTAGTACCCCATTTACAGTAGGTAACAGTCGTAATCGCATTCACTTAAAGGGAGAAGGCGCCAGCAACTAACAGGCATAAATTAAGAATAAAAATGACATTGTGAGTATTGTGAGAATTATGGTACATGGTGACAAAAGCAGCCTAAATAAGGGGTACTGCGTGATACCCTCATCAAGGCCCTATAAATTAGTTAATTTGTGTTTATTTTACGTCTTTGTAAGTTTTACCGTAAGAAAAAACTTGCAGAAACAGTGCATACATTACCACAGTGCGGCTAACACACGTCGCGCGGCATGCATTGGTCACGCATGGTCAGCTCCTTGCAGTACACGTGCAATCTGATTGGTTGGCAAGAACTCAAATATTTTCTTAACTTATGCCTGTTAGTTGCTGGCGCCTTCTCCCTTCAAGTCGTCGTCAAATTCATTTTCGTGATAAGTGTAAACAGCTTAGGTCATAATTGAATTCATTTAGGTCGTAATCAAATTCACTTTGCTTGTACACAAATTCATTATTTTGAAAGAGAACTTTTACCAATTTTGTCCCAGAAGATGAAAGGCCTACATGGTGATGAGAGAGCGGGTGATCACACGTAATTCATTTTTGATGAATGTGAATTCGTATTCGTTAAAGGTGTAAACAGGTACTCGTCGAATTAATTTTGCTAATCCTTAGTCGTCATTGAAAACGAAAAATGAATGTGATTACGACTTTTACCTAATGTAAACAGGGTATAGGTTTCACACACAGGCTTTCACCCACTGATTTTAAATATGGTAGAGTCCAACCATAGTAAAGATTGCATGACAATCGTTCAACTGCTCTTGTATTACTGTTAGTTTTTTACCTTGTCAGCTTTAATCAGCAGGTTTTCAGTTGTTCACTAAATAAATCAGGTCTGGCAGTCAGACAATTTTGTTTACACCTGTTGGAAATTCAAATCAGTGAGCGACATTATGTCAGTGCATTGAAATTTGAATTTGATCAACTCTTATTGAAACCTGACTTTTCAGCCCCAAGACTTTTGTTAGAGGGTGAAGATTTAAATGTGAATCTTTACATATAAATAATTTTAGCTTATTTCCTTGATATGCTCATTTTGGGGTCTGCAAATCATGAACACAATCTTTAAGAGCTGATCTTTATAGAGATGCAGTAAGTTTATAATACCAGTAGAGAAAAAAATGCAGCATGTGATTTTGCCAAAATATTTATTTTCTTGAATATGAATTTGATTTTTCATATGTTTATATGTCTTAATTTATTAAGTTGTCAATAACATAGTTGCAAGTGTGTAAAATTCTTCCCAGTATGATCTATCAAGTTAAAAAGTGTGAAATCTTATATTGTGCAGAACCAATCAAAACTATAATAAACTCATTATTCCTAAGTGCAATGATAAAAGTATCAACAACAACAAAAAAGAGCAAGGGAAAAAACTTGGATTGCTGTGAAATATATTTTTTATTTATACATGTAGCTGCTCACATGCCAAATAATTATTGGCAAGTACTCATTATAGAGTCTGTTTATAGAAAGAGTTGTGACATGGACATCATCATATATTAATAGAAAAGTTACATATTAGTGGAAATAACATCATGGCATTTAAATCACGGGTTGTTGTACATGTAACTCTTTTATGAAGGGACTCTAGTACTTAGTACTTAGTAGAGTCCCTTGTCTGTAAGAGTTGTGACATGGGCATTCTATTTTGGGGGGAGACAATATGGCATTCGAATTCTTTCTATTGCCATCGTAATTGAGTAGAGATGTTACCTGACATTGGAAACATGTCATTCAAATCACAGGTTGTCTAACACTTTTATAACGGGACTCTAGTACTTGTAGGTAAATGTCGCCATCTTGTGCTCATATACATGCGAGGCTTGCGTGTACCTTGTGTCAAATAGTTGTACACTGCAAAAACTAGGGTGTTAAAATTAACACCGAGAGTGTTGCACAATATGGATACCAGATGTGTAAAATTTTAACACCACAGGTGTTATTTTAACACCAAATGAATTATTTCAAACACCAAGAGCATTGGCTTTAATACCAAGGGTGCTGAAAATCAACACTTTTCCGGTATTCATATTGTGCAACACCCTTAGTGTTAAATTTAACACCCCAGTTTTTGTAGTGTAGCATCATTGTTATTATGTCTTTATTCTGTAAACAAATAAGTTTAAAACAGATACACTTGATGATAAATGCAAGAACATATATTAGATGACATATATACTGCTTCCATCCTGTTATCACAATGATTGATACATTGCAACGTGGTTAATATATGGTTAAGGGTATGTCTAAAACACCATTTGATAAAAGCTCTTGTATACTTTCTATAGGAAACATTTATGGATAATGTTTATGTATCATGTTTCTGTTAATGACATAATTTGTCTTCTGTCTGATTTAAGTGTTTTATTTCCCTTACTCATATGTTTTTTCTCACTGAAATATATATGTTTAATCTTTAATTTATTTTACATACAAATATGTAAGGGCTAAAAAAAAAAAAACTATATCCATCTTTCTACTACTAATAAAACTATTGCCAGGCAATTTTCCTGCTTTTATTTATTTATCTATTTTTTTTTAGTTTTTTTTTTATTTTATTTATTTTTTGTTTATTTATTTATTTATTTATTTTATTTTATTTTATTTTATTTATTTTTTTTTTTTTTGGGGGGGGGGTTAATGGAGGATGATAATACCTCCTCATATAGATTCAAAGACCTATTCTGAATATTTCTGGCAAAGTGACCTCTTCCCCCATGCAGTCTCCTGTACTAAGCAATATATCAATGTTCATAAACAAACCACAAACATTGTTTTGTAATCAATGAATTGATTGTTTTTAGTTCCAAATTTCAGGAATTCTGTGTACAAGCATTGAGTGCAAATGTTTCCCAGAAGAAACAGTTAACAGTGTATTTGATTCTACAATCATGTTATCCTACATGTGATATTTATATTACTTTTTAATGCAGCTTTTACTCTTTTAAGATTTCATGTCATATTGATGAAGGTGGTGTTGTGCTATGTGTGATTTTGTAATGTATGTGTGAATTCCAGCAAATTAAAGAGGCACCAAGCAAAGAAATATTGCATGTCGTGTCTTTTTAAAGGATCATCTTTAAGAAAATAAGAACAAGAATAAAGGGAACCTCCAGGATATATATATATGTATGTTTTGGCTTGAAAAGCATATATCATTATCAACGATATATGTGAATATATTGCATTGCTACGATTTCTTTGAAGAGAAAACAAATATAATGTTAGTGGCATTTAAGGAATGTATCTTGTATATACTCCCTGAATGAATTTTTGTCTGTGTATGTTTTTATGACACTCTACAGTCCACTGGAACAAAATACATTAAAATAAATCAAAATATATGTCTATCGATAATTCACAGTGGCGTAAGCACCAATCCCATCTTCCAAATTGTGGATATTTCCCATGGAATTCTGTTTATTCATACAATTCATGTATGACTCTCACTATCATCATGTGTTTGGGCTTTAGTTTGGAATATTTCTGAATACACTGTGTATTGCCAGTATACAGTGGTTTTCGGGCGTGCTTGAGCAGCAAAATATCGCTATTATATTGATTGTATGGATTGATGTATCAATGTAGAGCGCGACGTAACAAAATGTTGCCAAAATGTTGTCCGTTTCTAGAGTCTTTGTGAAGTTTTGACATGAAAATAGTTATGATATATGTGTGCGAGTGGTGTGTATATCACAAATGAAAATAAAATCCTTACCCAGAGGTTCCCTTCAATAAAAATGGTAATATTGACAATAGTTCTTGTTATGATTGTTATTCTTATTATCATCATTGTCATAAGCGTATGAGACGGGAGGCAGGGGGCACTGTGCCCCCCAAAAATGACTTCAAAACTGAAAATTCGGGCAAAAGCTATGGAAAAATTTGGCCAAAGATGGCACAAACATTATTTTAAAAATGGGCAAGTTTGTGAAAAAAGAAGTAAAGTTTAATTTTCTAATAAAAAACCTTTAAAAAATAAATAAAATAGCTATTGCTATCTTATTATTGTTGTTTGGAGGGAGCTGCCCAAATTTCCCTCAAACTCCTGCTCCAAGCAGGTTTTGCACAAAATGTTCTCCAAGCTCGAGTCCGATCAGAGCCCCCTGCCCGATTTTTTTCTGAAGCTCGTGGATTCCTGCCTGATAAGCAGCTCCTTCAACCCAAATTTTCTTCAACCTCCTGACCCTTAAGCAGCTTCTGCCCAAATTTTTACCCGAGTTCTGCCCCATAAGCAGCGTTTATGCACAAAATTCCCCCAGCTCCTGCCCACACATGTGAGGAAAATTTCTTGATTCTGAAGGGCAAAGCAAACACTACACAAAGATATCCTAATTCCAGCGGTGTCAATCCATCTTTTGCATGGGGGGTGGGGGCCAAAAATGTCAACATTTTCGGCACGCTCCGCGCGCAAAATTGCGTTCTAAAACTTTGGAAAATTGAACAATATATGTATGTTGGTGGTATTTTGTGTAAAATTTAATAGTTTTGTAATGCCTTGCACTTATACGTGTATATTAAAAATGCAGTTGGGCATTACTTTTTATGAATTTTTCAAGTTATCATGCCCAATAATTCTAATTCTTATTAGCGAAAATTACGAATTGCAAGTCAACGAAATACAGATTCATTTGTCACTAAAAGGGGCAAAAACTGAATCTTTTTGAAAGTGCAAATGCAAAATTGTCTCACGATGGGAAAAGGTGAATTCTGCAATATTCAGTATTCTTCAGTATTCTGTGAAACCCCGCAGTTTTTCTCTTTTTGCAGAACACTCTGGTCTACTTTAAGCCAAGAAGAAAACTATACATTACTAATAGAAATTCACCCCTTGAACTTCAGCAAAAAGCACGCCGTACTTTAGTTGGGTCATTGTGTACACAGTCTATTGACCTGTCATTGCTTTAAAAGAGCTTACTCATTTGATCTCTGCTTGATGTATATACCGTGAAAACGCAAAGCCAAAAAAAATATAAATTTATAAATAAATATATTACAAATATATATCATTCTGAGTATATTGTTCTTAGAATCAATTAAAGACAGTCAACGGATAATTTATCAAACATTTATTAAACCAACATTGCTTAGTGAATAAATTTCAGTGGAATAGCACTTTTGGGAAAGAAGTTTGACAAGTTTCTCGAAGAACTAAATGAGGTGAAACATTTTACCATCATGGTTACCATGCATACACTAACTAGAGTCTGGAACTAGTGTGGAAGGATTTGTGTTGAATTTGTTTGCTTGAGAAGAAACGCGTTTGAATTACGATGATAGTCCTAATAGAATTGCTTATGAATTCTGAAGATCAGAAATTGCCTAGATTTTAGAAAATGCACGAGAAACCAATAGTTTTGTGTAGTGTATGTTTTAGGCGCACTGTTCCAAATCACACTATCAGCATGGACCTACATTATAGGTTCATGGGTATATCAGACTGATTACAGTACTTACGTAATACCAGTGATACCAGACGGTTGTGCTGGAATGCATCAGACACAGTGAAAGGAATGCAAGGTCATCTACGTGTGCAGTGCAAGTGTATTACACCATGGAGGTAAAAGAGATACATGCACTGTCTAAAGATAGTACCACTTGTAAAACTTACGGAACTGTGGACCAAAACTCAAATCGAAGTCAGACATTTCCTATAATTCCACTAAAACTTCGTTTCTAGATCCTACACTTTTCTAGAGGTTTTAAATGAGATTGTCTTCTATATACCAGTGCTTTTGCACAATGTTAAATTTTAGGCGTGCAAAAGAGATCCACTGCCTTCATACTTGGATCTGATATCACTGTGTCCTAAAGTGAAGCTGTCCAATCGGCCCTCCCTTTATCCTCCAGTACAAACAGTGATTTCTACAAATTTGTTCACTTCTCAACAACGTCATACTCCCCGGCTAAAACCAGCGTTGTTGACTCGAGTCGGTGACTTGGACTCGAGTTGCTATTTTTTCCAACTTGCGACTTGACTTGACTCGTGGGCAAATGATTTGTGACTTGACTTAATTGACTTGAGACAGAATGACTTGCGACTTGACTTGACTTGAGAAAAAAATGACTTGGTTACAACACTGATGTACACGTATAGGCCTATGCATGATTATGAGTGTATTTTTTGTTTTTGTTTATAAAATTTTTAAAAACTCTTTATTCTTGGTCCATATGCATCCTCTAGATGTCCTTTCTTTTATTCAACGGCCATCTGAATAAATATTTTCTCATCTGCAGCAAAGACTGTGCGGAGTTGTTTATTTTGGGGCACAATTTTTGATGACTTGTTGACGTGACTTGACTTGTGAAAAAAAAATAACTTCCGACTTGACTTGACGTGTTGGGCAGATGACTTGTGACTTGACTTGACTTGAGAAAAAATGACTTGGTTACAACACTGGATAAAACGAATGAGAATGACAGGGTCATTCTTAAAAAGGCCGGGTGTATCTTTTTGCAGGCCTAAAATTTAAAATTGTGCAAATACACTGGTACATAGAAGAAAATGCTATTTAAGAACTTTCAGCAAAGATAGGAGATAAGAACGCAGTTTCAGTGGATTATAGTAAACGTTTGATTTTCACTTGATTTTTTTTTTGTCTCTAGTGACAAAAATTCTACCGGTAGTACTAGTCTATTTTTAGACTGTGCAAGTACACCTCCGTGGATAGTACCATAGTGCAAGAGGCTTGTACACGTATGCCCTTGCATTACTTAATTTAAGCACCTGACACATACCAGCACAACCGTCTGGTATTACATAAATATTGCAATCAGGCTAATATATCTATGGATTTCAAACAGTATGCCTAGAACATACCTACACAACTATTACTATGTTTGGGCATTTTTCAAAATCGAGGTAATTCTGATCTTGAGCGAGTCACTGGAAAGTCCATTGTAAATAGTCGAAGGGCATGAATAATGTTTTGCTGTGTTATGGGAGGGTTGCAAAAGAGATTCCCTACCTTTAAGGGCCCGAATATGGAAACCAGCCTTTTAGTAAAAGCATGAATTCATGTGGTTTCGGTTCCAGCCCATTCGACTTTTTCTTCTCTCCAGATGAGTACACACACTCTGCACCAGTTTCCTCCAGAGTACACTAAGTACATTAAGACACTAGTCTCAGTCAATTCAGTTGACTGAAGATAGTAGTTTCCTTACCGATATACACCGCAGAATGCGTTAATCTAACGCCTGGAAGCCAGACTACAATTCAGGCCCTGGTTAAAAATAAATAAATAAATAAATCAAGTCATACTAGGCTTTATGGAGTAGTTACCATTGTCCCCTTTCACATCATCAATTAAATGTAATTACAAAATTTTATTATAAGGATTATTGTTATAGCTTGGACGTCGTGTGGCGTGTATGGCATGCAAGGGACCACTGCACTTTTCAGTTTTGTATGTTATGTTCAACGGCCCCTTTGCATCTCTGGAAAAAAATCGATATGTTAATAGCTACCCATGCAAGAGAAAATATATGGTAAAATAAATAGAAAAACGTACTTAGTACAGTATAAGGTAATCTGCAACGAAGCATGTAAAGACATTCATGTTTCAAGGAATATTTCATGTACATTTTTTGTACTTCATTTAATGGATATGGGAAGCAACGGAAACTGAAAATATTCCATTTAATCAAACTCGCAGATAATTTTGTGGGTATAGTGGATACCTTTTAACAAATTTTGTTCTTGTTTTCACACAAACATAAATGTTAACCAGTGAAATTTTATCAGATTTAGTAAAATTTTTCATCATCCAAATCCACTAAACAAGATTCTCTGATGCAAAAATAAGATTTTTTGACTTATACTGTGTGATTTTTACACAGTAAGATTTTTACCTTCAATTGCATTAAGAATAAGATTTTTTATCTGTATCAGTAAGATTTTTCATGTCGGGAGGTTGGCACGATTGCACAAATGAATGAGTCAGAATCAGTATATCAAGAAAAAGGGTTCAGTTTGATTTTGTTTATTTTCTGCATTTCAAGCAACAGGTTGAACAGAATAGAGCGTAGTATCAGAAATGCACGATGTTATTAACAATTATTTGTTTTTAAGCAATGACACGTTATTAAAATAATATGATTAATTATGAAGCGATATTATTTCAAGGAAATTTATATGCGGACTGCAAGAGGACATCATTTGAAGCAAGTGCGTGGTCTTGGCGGTGACGTCTAGAATATGGGCATGTTGCCAGTTTAAATATTAATTCCTTTATGCTATGAGGAATGGGGGGGAAATAGAAAAGAATACTGAATATGGTTGTGGGTGGTACCATGCAAAGTTTGTGGATATGTGTGTGTGTGTGTGTGTGTGTGTGTGTGTGTGTGTGTGTGTGTGTGTGTGTGTGTGTGTGTGTGTGTGTGTGTGTGTGTGTGTGTGTGTGTGTGTGTGTGTGTGTGTGTGTGTGTGTGTGTGTGTGTGTGTGTGTGTGTGTGTGTGTGTGTGTGTGTGTGTGTGTGTGTGTGTGTGTGTGTGTGTGTGTCTGTCTGTCTGTCTGTCTGTGGGCATGCACCTGTCTGTCTATGTCTAAGTGTTGAATATATCATAATTTTTAAAGGCCCACTGTCACGAGTAAACTCAACCACAGAGAGGATGATAACCAGTCTTGGATTACAGGCACATATTCACAAACATGGACTGTTGTAGTGCCATAATGTACAGATTGTGGGATAAAAACAAATATTGCATTTTTTACACTGTTATGGCTGTTTCTGTTGCATTATGGGTATCATTAGTGCAACCTTTTTGTGATTTTAGTCAAAAGAGGGCGTTTTTCATTCTGTTATGACAGTGGGCCTTTAAGATCTACCTAAATCTTCCCCTCTTACTTAAAGTCTCGGGGTTGAAAATTCATTTTTCGTGAAAATAAGGCACGTCAATCTTTACATCTAAACACACACAAAAAAGTAACTACCCCCTGTTTCAAACTACCAGAACTTTATAACGAATTAAGTTTTAGCAAAATAATTTGGTAGGAGTATTTCTACACTCATTGATTAACTGTTGTGTGAAAATGCGATTGATTCGTCAAGCCACGCATGAGTGAGCATGCATTTAATGCAAAAAGACCCTTTTTAAATGTCATATAGGAGTCATCTCTTATGCCAAAATAGGACTAATAGTAAATAATTGTATTTTTTACTTTATTTATAAAGTGTGCTCACTCAATCATGTGTTGTCAATGATGACATGGTTACAAACTCTTATGTTCGTACTACATGTTATAAACATTTTGCTGAAAAAATATCGGAGTTCATTTTATTCAACAAACTTATTGATTTTATAATTTTGAAATTTAGAAAGGATGGAATTTTTTTAATTGAGCTCACTAAAGCGTAAAATATGCGAAAAGTGCCAGGGGAGGTTTAACCCTCTGGCCCGGGAGGGGGCTAAAATAGCCCCCCCCCCTCCCGGCAAAGTTCGCGACCATTCCGCCGCGCGAAATTTTTTGACCTCGTCGCTCGCTGATTTTTACTTTCAAGTGTTGCGCATCTTTTGAGACCATATTCGCGACGTCCGGGTACGCGGTTCCGAAGTTACGCAACTTTTCATACTTGCATGTCACACCAAAAATCGCTCAAAAACATTAAATCGTGTGTTATTTCAATGCAAATTGTGTTTTCATCCCAAATTCATAAATGCATGATTATTTTTACTTTTACTGATTGAAATTAACTAATTTTATGCTGTTTATGATCGCAAAAGTGTCCCCGAGAAATTTCATCGAAAAAACAATAAAAAACAAAAGGTCGAAAAAACAGAGAAATACATAAGAAATTCATGAAACAATAAAATACATAGGAAATTAATTTTGATTCAGCATTTTTTTTGACAGATAATTGTTAGAAATGTCAAAAAGAATATTATCACCAAAAATTAGCATTCTGTGAGGTGTTTAAAGGGAGTTATAGGCAAAAATATGATTTTATACATAAATATGCATAATTAATTACTTAAAAATAGAAGATAATTATTTTTCACAAATCTAACTATACAGTCTTGGAGATTACGTCCGGCTCCATGCACGTGCAAATTTTCGCGGCGATCGCGCGATCCACGGAAGAGATCTGAAGGGGGCCAAATTAGCCCCCCCCCCCCCCGGGCTATGCAATTTCAAAAAAGCCCGGGCTGATTAGGGTTAAGAGGGTCAAACGATAGATGCTTAACATAAATAGCACTTAATCATTGAACAGAAACAGAAATTGTCCAAATCCTGCATCATAAATCCCCCCAAATGATCCTTGTGACTTTTTAAAAGTGACATTTTACCTTTGATATGTGCTCACTCATGTATGACTTGACGGATCAATCACAATTTCACACAGACGTTAGTCAATTAGTGCAGAAACACTTTTTGCTAAATTATTTTGCTAAAAACTGTTTCTTTAAAAAGTTATGGTATTTCGAAAAAGGGGGTAGTTACGTTTTTGCTTGATTTTAATCAAACTTCTTGAAGTCACTCCTTGGGAATTTTGACTGAACGCCACTGTTAAACGAGTCTTACTGTCGGGTATCCTTGTATTATCTGTGAATCCTGAATACCCGCTTACCGGCTAACTTACGCCGTTGTGGAGTTGGATACTCGATCGAGTTCAGCAGGTGAAAGCTATACAGCTTGGTTCAGAAATCCAGAATATATTACACAAAAATTGGGTCATATTCCAATGATTTATCGTTTATGTTTTCAAAAAATATATATATCATATATCGTCATTTGTCCGGCAGAAGGGCTCTAACATATGTTCCCGGCAGAAGGGCCTTCACACCAAATTATCTCTGACTTGATAACCATTGGCTCTTTTCATATGACATCAAAGTGGTATGATATTTTTAGATCCCTCTGTCAGTCTGTTAAGTGCAAATATCAAATAAGGCAATATTTCTCAAATTAGAGAAAATCTACTGTTAAGGCCCTTCTGCCGGGGACATGTGCTAGGGCCCTTCTGCCGGACAAGTGAAGATATGATCCCAAATTTTGAACAATATGTCTGAATCAAACCCGAAAAATAACGATTTTCGTGTACGCCTCAAGAGTACATGCTTTGACCAATAAATAGGTTGGGTAACACGCATCAAGCCGTACCAGAGTTGGGTCATTGTTTACGCTGCCCATTCAATTGTCACTCGAAAGTGTTTATACATCTTTGCTTGATTGTATATAAAGGTAGATTTCATATATGTATAAAAGTGACGCAAGCAATTTCTGTGTTGTGTACTTGTGCAGGGTGCCAGTTGGTGCCAATGTGACATTTACTGAGAAAGTAGGGCTATATAACGCGTAAATTTAGTAGGCCCCTACTTTTAGCTTTTTATTCAAAACTATTCACGTAAACTCCCACTATACACCCCCTGTATAGTGTCGTAGACAAATGAACAAAACATTTTTACTCGTCGTTCGGTGGCTAAAGCCGCGTTTACATTACGTTCCCGGCGGCCACGGCAACCACGTTTCAGGCCACCGTGGACAAAACGGGATGGACGTGAGACCAGGCGGAAAGGCCCGCTACGGATCACCTCCAAGTGCTGTTACGGCCTATAACGTACTGTCGAGTTTTATTGCGTTCCCCTCGTTTTCTTACGGTCTACTAGGTTTCTCATCTTAACCGTGACTACCGTGGCAAATTGTTTCATTATCAAAAAATCTGGCCCGGCATTCAAGGCAACACGGACTGTGCGTTTACCCAGCCCGTCCTCCCGCGTGGTCTCACGTCCATCCCGTTTTGTCCACGGTGGCCTGAAACGTGGTTGCCGTGGCCACCTGGAACATAGTGTAAACGAGCCTTAATAAACGTTGGATATTGTGTATAACAGATTATTTAACTTAAATTGGAGACTAAGTACGAGTTAACTTGTGTTGGGTTCTATGGAAAATGCGTGTTATAGTGAAATCAAATCGTCTCCAACGGGTTACACTGCGGTCTATATTCTAATCTTGCCATCAACGACCTCCGTGTAATTGTTACTTACAGAGCATTTTGCTATGTTGAAATTGGGTACTCCTACATTTTCACTTGTTGAAGCACTACATGATCGTTTATTTTAAATAATTTTGAACTACATATTTTTTGTCAGGGCTTCGTGTGTGTGTGTGTGTGTGTGAGTGTGTGTGTGTGTGTGTGTGTGTGTGTGTGTGTGTGTGTGTGTGTGTGTGTGTGTGTGTGTGTGTGTGTGTGTGTGTGTGTGTGTGTGTGTGTGTGTGTGTGTGTGTGTGTGTGTGTGTGTGTGTGTGTGTGTGTGTGTGTGTGTGTGTGTGTGTGTGTGTGTGTGTGTGTGTACGAGCTTGTTTGTCGTGTGAGTTTGGGCGTGTGTGTGTGTCTATGCATGTTTGTTTCTGTTTGTATGTGTGTATAAGTTTGTGTGTGTGTTTGTGTGGGTGTGTTTGTATGTGGGGAGTCTGTTTGTGTTTTGAGTGAGGATTTCGTTTGTGTATATACTTGCATTGCCTGTTCTTACCCTGTTCTTAAATTATACTTGCGTACATGTCTCCCAGGTTTTTATTTTGTTTATTACCACCGCAACCTTCATCTCTAAATTAATATACTTACATAATTTTCAGGAAGAGAGATCATTTAAATTGTTTCAATTTTGCTTTGGCCATATTAGTATAAAATGTATATATATTCAAGTTTTACTCATATTGAATCTAAATTACAAATTTTTAACAGTGTTTACTCATTTGAAATACGCAATGCTACTCGAATACTTGAATATGATTTTTATTTCGATCATACTAATTTTTCAATTTTTACTTGCACAATATTGTATAAATGCAGCTCTTGGCTGCCATGTTTGATTTTTGATAAAACCTTTATAAAATTGAATTGAATTGAAGTGAAGTGAAGTGAATTGAGTCGAATTGAATTGAATTGAGTTGAGGATGAGATGGTGTTGGCGATGGGGATGGGAAGAAGATGCTATCGAGAATTGGAGATGCTACCAAACTGACAAAGTACGAGGATGTTGATTTTACTCTCATTTAATAATGTGACTACAAATTGATCACAATATGACCAAGCTCAATCGCAAAATGGTCCCTGGGGATATATACTGTATAAATATCTTGACTATTAACAACAGCTAGCTGGTCCAAAATACAACTTGCTCTCATGACATTTTCCTCTCTGATATATTTCTCCAACTCTTGTAAAAGTTGAATAAAATTTGCTCTCGCGGTTTTGCGAATGACAACCTGTTCAAATATATAATAACGCGTAATCAAGTAATGTTGTTCTGTCATTGATGGTGAATGGATCTTTATCCAGTTCGGTAATCACGGCAATTTTATGCAATTTGTCAAATCATCAATGGAATTTAAGCCTTTTGTTACGATTTGGTCTAAAGACAGGTCTGGTGTTAGAAGCCTTGAAGGCGATGAGGTGAAACTACGTAAATATTGCGACTTATTGTGAGGAGTAAGGGTGCAGCAACGTTTAAAACATTTGTATGAATTCAACCTAGTGTTGTATTCAGGAACCCGTACTGGTCAGGATTCTAGCATTGTATGCGATTGTATACCTTTACCCCGTATGCTATTGTAATCTTACACACACAAATTAAAGTGATAGGCTAACACTGTGGAGCTTCAATTTAAAAAAAAGTCAAACTTTGATATTTGAGCTGCATAGTAGTGTTTACTGAATGGACAAATAAACGCCCTAGAATATAAAAGTTTTGAAAGTTATGCTGCCACTGGCAAGATATGCATGAATAAACAAATTCCACCCCACACAGTAAGTCTACTGGAGGAAATGGACAGGTGAATCCGGTCAACTTGAGTGCCTGTAGATTTTCACTTTTTTGAAGCACTAAATCATCGTTTTGAAATACAATTTTTTTTCAGGGTTTCATTTTTATACCTTATCAAAGACATTTAGAGCATGGAGGAATTCGTAGCTCACATTTTTTTTAAACTGTGGTCATTGTTAGCCTGTGGCTTCAACTTTGTGAAGATTCAATTAAAAATGTCAAATTTTGATATCTGAGCAACATAGTACTACTTGAATGGGCAAATACCCTTGAATACACAATCTTGGAGAGTTATGCTCCCACTGGCAAGATATGTATGGACAAACATCACATTTGACTTATTCATCGGGTGGAAGAATAGGTCATGTGTGATGTAACACAGCAGTCTATGGAAGGAAATAATAATGATAATAATAATAATAATAATAGTTATAATAATAATAATAATAATAATAATAATAATAATAATGATAATAATAATAATAATAATAATAATAATAATAATGATAATAATAATAATGATAAATAATGAAATATTAAAATAATAATAATAATAATAATAATAATAATAATAATAATAATAATAATAATAATATAATATAAATAATAATAATAATAATAATAATAATAATAATAAATAATAATAATAATAAAAATGATAATAATGATAAATAATAATAATAATAATAATAATAATAATAATAATGATAAATAATAATAATAAATAATAATAATAATAATGATAATATATAATGAAATAATGATAAATAATAATTAAATAATTAAAATAATAATAATAATAATGAAAATAATAATAAAATAATAATAATATAAATGATATATAATAATGATAATAATGATAGATAATAATAAAACGTCTTATTACGCCATGGTTAAGCCACTTCAGTCTGATAGACTGCTCTTCCAGTGGGCCCATAACATAACATAAATGTTATTAGAATGCGACGCCTGGCTAGAAAAAAGCAAAATGAAACTATTTTTAAAAAGTCTTGGTATGACCGGCGGTCCGCACGAAAATGGGGATGGTACAAAACCTGGTACACATAAATTTTCACTCTAAATGATCATTTTGAAATCCCCTTCTTTCCTGGCTTTATATTTGGACCTGATAAAAGAGACATAGCGTGAAGAATTATGTAGCTAACATTTTTTTGGTATTAAACTAGGAACATTGTAAAATTTGGCCTTTCATAATCATCATTTATAGCCCATAAACTGAATGAAAATGATCGCACAAAAATAGCATTTATTTCATGTTACACGAAACTTACTCACAGTATATAATAGACAACGGTTTAGATACCAAACGGATACGACAATTTTTTTTTAATGATAGTCTTAAATATAACAGTCAATACTTGATGAAACAATGCAATGCGTTGCATTGCAGTGCAGTGCAGTGCAGTGTTCTTATGAAAACCATTACTTCTTTACTCATTGACAACAAATGTATTATTTAATGAGGGTTGGGATATTTTGCCTTTGCTGAAAATAACCATGATTATTTTGACGAGATATACGGGAACCTCTCTACTAATTACAGATAAGTGCTTGTAAGGTCATGCTGATGTACTCGTATATAATTTAATGATGTTTCCAGTTCTAAAAAAAATCTAAGCTACATAATCGTCCATGCGATGAGTTCCCCTTATAAGGACTAAAAACGTACTTCAAAACATCCAGTGTTTGAAGAGTGAAAATCTAGTATCTGTTATGTCATTATTACGGTATTTCATATCATCCCAGTATTGTGTCATTTTTGTACATTTTATATAATGATTATTGTTTAATGTCCTATCTATTCTGTTTCTCGGTTTTACGCATAGAACAAATAACCAATCTATAAGAGGAAAATAAAACAATGATTGCTTTGAATATTTTTGAGTGGTATTGCCCAATACGGTACATTGCTGGGGGCATCCACGATTTTTTTTTTTCTGGGTTGGTCCTGATACTAATTTTGTGGACCTTTTCACAATAAAAGAACAGTAAGATGTGATTAAAATGTACTTTTTAAAATGTGGTTTTTTTTTCATTTATATCATTGTGAAAAGGCCCTAGAAAAAATGTCTGCGGAAAATTGTGAACCTTGGGGGGGGGGGTACGACCCTCCCGATTGCCCCTTACACCTATGCATAGACCTGTATGCCCGTAACATGCTCCTTAAATACTTGCTCCCTCTTCCACGATAATAATTTCAAGTTTTAATTCAATTCGATTCAATTTACAACAGCAAAGAAACGTTTGAATATTATGTCTAGTCATTTCACAATAACGATCATAAATAACAAGAAATAAACGGAGACAAGGCGAGTTAAACTGATAGGCTAACATTGTGGAGCTTCAATTTAAAAAAGATGACAACTTTGATATCTGAGCTACATAGTGTTCAAATGGACAAATAAACACCATATAATACAAAAGTTTTGAAAGTTATGCTGCCACTGGCAAAAATATACATGAATAAACAATTTCTACTCCGCTGGAGGATTAAATACCCTAGATCTACACACAGTAAGTCTATGGGAGGAAATGGACAGGTGAATTCGGTCAATTTGAGTGCTTGTAGATTTTCACTTTTTAAACCACTAAATCATCATTTTGAAATACAATCTTTTTCATTTTTAAACCTTATCAAAGACATTTTGAGCATGGAGGATTATGTAGTTCACCATTTTTAAACTGTGGTCATTGTTAGCCTATGGCTTTAAGAAAAACAGTTTGAATTGCAGTCGCTATGATGATGATTGAGCAGTTCTTTTGACTTGGGTTTGAACCTGTGTGGTGACTTGACGTTTTACGGTTCAGGGAGAGTACTGCTTTTGACGGTTAGAACTTCAACAGTAACTATTGTTCCTTTGTTGGGTATATTGACGGGCAATATAATTGTTATTATAGGGTGCCATGGTGTACCAGTTTTTTTACGCGATCAAAATGACTAATGGATTTCGGAATGGTTTGTGTTCCTTTTTCCAGTCACTTTTTTCGTGAGAAAATGTTGGTTTAGGATAGAGATGTGGGTGTGGTAGATTTATCGAATCGAATATTTCTGTAAAAGAAAAAAAAATCCATATCAGTCTTTTAACCTCCTATTCAACATGTTTTGGCAACAGTGTTGATAGTCATACCAAGAAGGCACGCAACACTTATATTAAAGCCATTGGCTAACATTTACCACAGTTAAAAAAATCTGAGCTACATGATTCCCCATGCTACCATTGTCTTTGATAAGGTCTAAAAATGACGCCCTGAAAAAATTGTACTTCAAAATGATTATTTAGTGCTTTAAAAAAGTGAAAACCTTAAGTTGATCGGATTCACCTGCCCATTTTCTCCCATAGACTCCCATAGACTCCCATTTTCTCCCATAGATGTGTTTACACCCACGCTATTTAAACTCGCCCCGAGTTTTAATTGTTTATTCATGCATAACTTGCCATTGGCAGTGTAACTTTCCAAACTTTTTTTTTATAGGGTGTTTATTTGTCCATATGAACACTACTATGTCGTTCAGATATCAAAATTTGACTAATTTTTTTAATTGAAGCTCCACAATGTTAGCCTATCACTTTAAAATTCAGACCAGGGTTACTACTTTTTCTGATTCTCAACCCGCCAAAATCGGCGACAAACTGCCAAATCTACATTTGACGCATTTTATGGGTAGCATGCCATAGATACGGTTAGAAATGATGTTGTAATTAATTTATAATACCTTTCAAATCTCTTCCCGACCCCCCCCCCCCAAAAAAAAAAAAAATTAAAATGAGATTTTGCACGTGAACACATGCGCGCCAAACGAAGTGATTAACCGCCAAATCTTGTGTTTTTGGCGGGTAAACCGGCGAACTGGCAACCCCGATCCAGAGAGAAAGAGAAGGGGTACTCAAATACCCCTCCTTCGGGGTACAATTTCATTCACCCCTTTCACACTTGTTGTTTAATTTTCTCCAAATTTGGTATCTTTTTTCCTACAAACGTATGTCAAATATTGTGATATGAAATCGTAGCTCATTTTTTAATTTATTGACTGATTTGCTCTAAATGTGCTTGCCTTTAAGTCCCTTTAAGTGTTCTTAACATTTAAATACTCTTAAGTATTGTAAGTTTTAATTTATTAGGTACGCATCATAATTCTTAATTCCCCTTTATGCCTTTTATGATAATGGCTCAAAATTAGTTTTATTAGAAACACTTTCTGAGATTAACTGTTTTGTTCATTCAAATAACCATGAGTTATCAGTTTTGATTTACACAAGTATCTACGCACTAAAACTTGTTGAAAGCTAGTCTGAATTCCAGACTCCGCCTCTGCGAAGAGTAGAAAAATTTATTTTGCTGGTCTACCCAATACGTCTGGCAGCCAGACTAGTTGAAAGCAGGCCTACTGTCAAGGGTCAGCTCAACCACAGACAGGATGTCAACTAGTCAGACCTGGAATACATATTCACGACCATGAACTGTTGCAGTGCCATATAGTGTGCAAATTGTGGGAGGAAATCAAATGTTGTATTTTCCACACTTTCATGGCTGTTTCCGTTGCATTATGGGTGTCACTAATGCACCCTCTTCATGATTTTAGTCAAAAGAGGGCGTTTTTTCATTCTCTCATGACAGTGGAACTTTACGAAATCTGATCTACTGCCATTCTCCGTAAGTATCTCTGATAAGGTGTACAAAGGAAGCCCTACAAATTATACTTCAAAGAATTATGTAGCCTATTACTAACCAATTATGTCGTGTCCAATTTCTACCAGTTTTTCATAATTCTTGTGTGGAGTTTATCCATGCATATCTTGCCAGCGGCTGTATAACTGTTGTATTCAAGTGTTATTTGCCCATTCAAGCCCTATTATGTAGTTCTTAAATTGAACCTACGCAATGTTTAATAATGCTTTTAAGTTTAGTTTACCATACGTTTAATACAGCCATTAAATTGATTAGGAGAAAACGAGAATACAATAGATGTTAATTCGTTATAACACGTACAAAATGTACGCACTGATAAACATGAATGTAGTGTATACACATGTTTGACAAATCATATGTTACTGAAACTATGAAATCAGTAAAAATGAAAAGGTCGGGGAAAACTAAGTGCATGAATTAAAATATGCTACTTTTGCACGACAATAGCGAACGGGAAGTAACGACAGAAAAATGGAAAGGGGAAGAAACCTTAAAGGAAGAAACTAAAAGCAAATATAAGGTGTGAAATGTGAGTAAGTAAATAGGAAACAAGAAAAAAATGAAACTCAAAAGTTTGTTTTCGGTGTTTGTTTTGATTTCGTTGCCCATGTGATGTCAGCTCATATTTTACATGCAACGGAGAAAAATGGAAGGAAAAAGAAAACTTAAAGGAAGAAAGCTAAAAGCAAATATAACTTGAGAAATGTAAGTAAGTAAATAGGAAGAAAAGAGAGAAAGGAAACTCAAAAGTTTGTTTAGAGCGCGGTTTCGGTGCCGATGTAGTGTCGGATCACATTTTACATGTTATGTGTGCAAATATTATGGTCCATTTCAGATCGTGTGTTATCTATAGTGCAAGGAAAAGAAATGTTGACTCTGCGTCAAGGAGCAGATCAATCAAGCATTGTCACCATGTACCCCCTCAAGAGCCATATAAACTACAGCACACCATCAGGCGCGGTTCTACGGGGGGGGGGGGCTTAAGCCCGCAAAATTGTTCAAGCCCCC
>JZLH01S0316584.1:24843-36471 GCA_001188425.1 Eucidaris tribuloides
GTATTTTTTTTTTTTACAATGAAAATATTAGAAATATTAATAATCATCCCCATTTGGCATGTTGTTAGTTTTTTTTTTATCGAAATTCCCCGTACCCCCCCCCCCCCCCGCTGAACGACTTTTCGGTGACTGAGCTGACTGTAAAGAAATTTTGACCTCAGATTTGGAATGAAAAATTTTTCATTTCTCGTCCCTTATCCCCCCCCCCCACCCCCCTCTTGCTGAGCGACTTTTCGGCAGCTGGGATGACCGAGAAAAATGATGACCGATGACCGCCAGCACTAAATACACGTTTTGATTTGATTTGATTTGATTTGAAATTTATCTCGGCATTTTCAACATTCAAAGAAATAATCAAGAAAATAATCAAAGAAATAAATTCAACATAATATATCACATAAAGAATATTTATACAACAATGATACGAAATAAGCAAAACAAAAGTCATGAAAAAGTTCAACCTTACAAATAGTACTCATATGGATTTCATTTTGATAACACAAAGGTAATTTGAATAATAAGGTATTTTACCTTATTTGAAAATTTGACGTAATCAAATTGATTTGATTTATTTCTGCGTTTTGCAGACATCAACAAAAATACAAATGATCAATAATAGACACAATTTTTCATGAAAAACATATGAACATGAAATGTAAAATAAATGCTATAATGAGCAACTAACAACAAAAGTCATGATAGGATACAACTGAATTCATAAGAATATTATCTACAACACAGGGGCGCAAAATCTAGGGGGCAGGGGGGACATTCCCCCCCCCCCCATTTTAAAGGTGGGGAACACAATATCAAATGTACCCCCCCCCACGAATTAAAATGTGTGCATAATTTAAGTGTGTGATTATGATTTGGCTAGTAATTTGGCAGAAAAAAAATGGCGTGAAAAAAGGTTTTGGTCGCTGAGCGAGTTTTCGGCGGCTGGCGTGACCGGGAAAATTTTGGACCTTGGATTTGGAGGAAAATTTAATGTAGAAATTCAACTAATAGACATAAACGATGGCTGATTAATAGTCTATGCCTCAGGCTTTTGGTAGTTTTGCTTGTTGAAGTGTTGAAATGTTGAGTTATCATTACAATTATGAACAAAATTTGTACTTCAGAATCAATCGTTTCACATTTTGTACTTCATGAAAATTTAGGATTTCACACAGAATAACAAAATGGAACTGTAACACAGACTAATACTTTTTCGTGGTACGAAAAGGGTCATTTTGAAATTTAACGCCAGAAAATTTTGCATATACAGCAAGCTTTTAAATGCTATAGTTTCAGAGATGGTCTCACATCATATTTTCTTAAATTTATTATGGTGATTAGCGATTCAAAATTTTAAGCTTGTAAAAGGGACGGACAATCTTTAAAGAAACGGAGATAGGCACTGCCCCCATGCTTCATCAGATATAGCAATATGTAAACGCCTCCGTATGGTGACCTGAAGAAATATCGTAAGTGTTCGCGTCCTATATAGAGTATAAAAACCTTTTCGAAGTATTCGAAATATGAAAAGTGGTGAGTCCATTTATAAATTAGAAGGGTTAGAATCAATCAATCTTGGAGCTTTGGGAGTCGGAGAGCGTGAAAATAAAAACAAAAACCAATAAGAAAGAATGATTCTCCGTGATTGAGTTAGGTGTATAATAAAATAGTGATGCACGCAACCCCCCCCCCCCCCGCCAAGGAAGCGACATTATGTAATAGCAGGAGGAAAACAATCAGACAGTCACAAACACACGACACACACACACACACACACACACACACACACACACACACACACACACACACACACACACACACACACACACACACACACACACACACACACACACACACACACACACGCACACTCATCCTCACCTCCAACACACGCGTAATAAACACACTTTCGTCTCTTCGTACATGTAACAGATGGACAGATATGTTAAAGTGTGAAATCAATAAATACGTTGAAACCTGAATCTGGTTCCCATTCCTACAGAAGATATGATCTGATTATTCTATCGATCAGTTTGTTTGTCTGTCTGTCTGTCTGTCTGTCTGTCTGTCTGTTTTCTGTGTCTCATTATGTGACTATCTGTCTTTCTATTCATGGATGTATGCTGCTCCTATGTATGGAAATATGAATGCATTGCATGACTGTATGCATGTATGTATGTATGTATGTATGCATGTATGTATGTATGTATGTATGTATGTATGTATGTATGTATGTATGTATGTATGTATATGTATGTATGTATGTATGTATGTATGCATGCATGTACCGTATGCATGTGTATATGTATGTATGTATGTATGTATATATATATGTATGTATGTATGTATGTATGTATGTATGTATGTATGTATATATGTATGTATGTATGTAGGTAGGTAAGTAGGTAGGTAGGTAGGTAGGTAGGTAGGTAGGTAGGTAGGTAGGTAGGTAGGTAGGTAGGTAGGTAGGTAAGTATATTTATGTGATCTACATGCCTCTGTGTCTCTGCATGTGTGTATGTCTATGGATCCATGTACGTACCTATGTTCATAATTATGTGTATATGACCACACATAGGCTCAAACTATATCAACTTAAAGACACTATTCAACATTGCGGAAACTTCATTCTAAAAATTGTCAAACTTTGACAACTGACTTAGTTGATGGTGTTTAAATGGACAAATACACACCCAAGAACACATAAAATGAGACAGTTATGCTGTTACTAACAAAAGAGACACGCCAAAATCGTTATACAGAATGACAATTTTGTATGTTTAAGAGTGTTTTTTATGCCATGTTTAATGGTTTTATAGTGCTTTCCATTGCTTTTTAAAACATATATTTACATTGCATATTATGAATTTTTCAAGTTGTCAAAATTATTAGGGGGAGGGCAAATCGATATGTTTGCCCCCTCCCCAGTATTTTCATGGGGGTGGCGATCGCCCCCTGCCCCCACAGGATCGACGCCTCTGTCAGCACATGACTAAATCTCCGGTGGAGAACAAGTTTACGACATAGAATTCTATGAGGCCGGGAAAACTGGAAAGGTCGCTCATTGAAGCACCTAATGATCGTTTTGAGGTACAATTTCTTCAGTGACACACATAGCCATGAAGTATGTAGCTCGGAATTTGTTTAAACTCGAAACATTGTTAAATTTTGCCTTCAAATATCACCACCCTGATTTTGACCTTGTTTTTGTTTTTGATGTTTGTGTGATTGAATATTACTCACAACAGACATACCATCGCAGACAATACAATTGGTAAAATCAACACCAATAGCAAGGGGGTAAGTTGGTTTGGGCGTGGGGAGGTGCACATCTTGGGGAGGTGGAACTAAAGTTACGAAAATCAGTTGTTGAAGGCAGAAAAGGGGGTGCAAATTGCTTTTTTTTACTTGCTAAGGGCGGAACTTCTCTGCCTCATCGGATATGTGTGTGTGTGAGGGGGGGGGGTGCATAGTTTGCAGGCACAAACCCTTGTCCGTCGTTCTCCGCAAATCAGGGTCTGAACAATCTGTGCTGCAGACTAGTGTTTCCATAGGCCCTCTGTTATAGCACAAGCCCTGTCAGTCTTGGCTCAAGGCGCTGTGGAATTTTAGTGCCAAAATAAAGTATGTGCCTGCACTCTGCAGACTATGGGGTACACATGTACCCAGTGCACCCCCAACATGTGCCCTAGAAATCGACACAGCAGAATGTTCGACAAAATAATGAAGAAGGACGTTCTGTTTGGACTAGTTTTCCTAAATTCAAAGAGATATTGATTCGTTTGTCTCATGGTGTCGAAACGATTGTCTGCCCGTGCCTAGAGGTGAAGGTGGACGTGGGAAAACATAAATTCACACGTTTGGAAGATTTCCAAGGTCTGCAATAATAGCTATGTATGGGTGATGCTTTTGTACGTGTTTAACCATATGTGGAATATAACAAAACCAGGCCATTTTGTTATTTATTTTTTATCTTAGTTTGTCTTCGTACCTTCATGTGAAATATTTGTGTTTCGGTATTGTTAAACGCACATGACTATGACATGACGTGTAAAAAAAAAACCTAAGCAAACAGTGATAGTTGCAGAAGAAACTAAATAACACAGGTCTAAATGTTAGAGTTACTGTTCCCGATGGACGAATCTATGTAGGCCTATGTTTTGACAAAAAAAAATCTAAAGGGACATTTGAGATATCCTTTTCATATCTTCTATAACAAATTGACAATACCGTTCATGTCTTTTCATGCCATGTGCTTCGAGACAATTGTTCCGGTACTATCTCAGACGACAAAGGGTTAGGATTTCAAGATTCAGATTGTACATAACCACAGCGTACATTCTACTTGTATATGAGCGGTTGCTACTAAATCGTATTGTTTGAATAAATGTATTCCTACCCAGAAAAGAAATTCATAAAGGTTCATCTATCAGTCAGTGTTATCAGGTTAGTCTGTTTCGTCTTAACGAGGGTATGCAAATCGAAAATCTTTTCCCCCTTGCCTTTCATTTCATTACAGTGAACAAAACATAACTACAGAAGTGCAGCATCGCTTAAAGACACAGGCTAACTAGTACGGGAGCAGATTCTGAAAAACGGCCTGGATAGTGACTTTCGTGCAACCCACACTACATCTCAATTCTGACCCGATAGGATGGTAGAATAGACCCTATAGAACAACGCTAGGTACCTTGTATAGTCAAATTGTGGTATCACTGAAAAGATATAGGCCTTTGAACTTAAAGGGACACTTCATCAGAAATATCAAAAATATAGAAGTAATCTCAACAAAAATTGTTGTATTTTGTGCTTTTCATGATGAAATCTCCTAAAAATGGCATCAAAGATTAGAATTAATATCTACTTTCAGTTGCATAATATATTTTTCACTTGACCCCCTTGGTGACCCCACATTAAAGGTGAAAAGTGCAAATGTCAAATTATACAGGGTGGCTAGAGAGAATGCAACACCTGTGATTGTTGATTTCTTCAACATCATCGGCAAAATGATCTTGATGTTCATGTCATTAGTTAGAACATATTTTTGTCTACAAAATGATACCATGTTCATTGATTTTGAGTAAGGCGTTTGGATCCTATGGCCATTTTTCTGAGCCAATGTTGATTCCCAAATTTGTGACTTCGTTAATGCAGCGGTCCACTGAACACCAAGATATTCTCTCAATGCGCCTTCCATAGAGATTATGCTGGCAGACAATAGGCATATCACTGCCCTTTCATTGTCATTTAAATCTGTCTGCTATTGCAAACCTACCTGATGCGAGAATAATGTGTTCCGTGGATCGAATTTGGGAACGACATGGCCTCAGGAAAATGCCCCTGATTTCAAACAGCAGTACTGAAAAAAAAACGGTATTCATGATATCATTTAGTTGGGAAAAGAACGTTCTAACCATTAAAAGACAAAAATCGTGATATTTTGTCAATGATGGTGACGATATTAACGATCGCAGGTGCTGCATTCTTTCTGGGCCTGTATAATCTTGATAAAGTGAATTTGTACTCTTTAGTCAAATTTTAAGTGCTAAAATAATTGTATTCTATAACTCCGTTTGTTACAGTAATCTTCATAGTTAGTGTTTAATAAGTTTTATAAAAAAATGTATAATATTCTGAAAGTTACATAATAATTTTCTGCACCTAATTTCAAAAGCTTAAGGCTAATATATCAATATACGATACGAACCAAAATTACAATATGAGACGATGTATTATTTGCCCAAATACATCCAAGATTTGAGTAGGGAAGGCACGCAATTATTACTTGACTGAGATTCCCAAATAATTACATTATCAGTCATTGTTTCCTTTGAAATTAAAAAGACAAACTAGCTGTGATTCTTCAAGTAGTGTGGAGAAATTTGAGCAAATTCAGGAAAACAATTTTGGGAGCTTGTTTCCGCGCACATGATTTTCCTTCGTGCAATGACACCAGGCATTCTGCACCCTTTAATATCACTTTTGAGGTACAAGCCGTATAAATTAAAAGGACAATATGCCGTTTGCTATGAAAATACATCTTTGATGACAATATTCAAATAACATATTGTCACTCGATGATGAATTATTCTATTGACAGGATTGAACTCATTCTAATTCTGAAGTGTTTGTACCCATGATTCTATGAATGACACGTGTGCGACCTTCCCATACAATAATCAGTGTAGATGCTTAATTTCTGTCTCTAAAGTAGGATAAGTGAAATAGTTATTGTACTAAACATTTCCTGAAATGTCAATCTAGAATTTATCCGAAAACGGTAATGCCTGCCGAACTTCTCATGATAATCACAGACCATTTTCACGCAGTATGTATATACATGTACAAAATTATACATGGTACTCTACGGTAGTATAGACAAATAACTCTTAATGAATTATAGAGGGGCATATACAGTAACATTATGTAAAATATTATTGGTCTGAAGAAGGAGTATTGGGGTGAATTATTCCAAGTGTTCGTTATTCCGAACACCCAAATCTATGTACCTGAGGGTTTCTTTATCCGAAAATGAAATAAAGTTTCAGTACAAACTGAAATACAAACTGCAAGATATTCTTATTCTTCCGAACAAGGAACCGTCGGAAAACTTACTTTCGGAATAACGAACCTTCGAAATAACGGCCTGTAATAGAACATTGTGGCGACAAATTGGTAGCAATCACAACACAAGTATATAGTTGGAAACTGTTGAAAATTGAAAAGAACAAAAAAAAAAAATCCTGAGTTTAAAAAGTAATTTTATGATTTATGGAGGTGTTGTTGAATAACGTATTGTGCAATATTACAATGCCATTTGAAAAGTATTAAGGACATATACTAGCCTTAACTGTAACTTATTCGAGCTGTGTTTTGATGTTATTTGGTCCGTCTGTAAATAAAAAAAAAAACACTAGTCATATTTTTTCAATGAAATGAATTAATGAAGACCCGCCTTGACTACATGAGTTTCCTGTAGGCCTATAATTCAGGATTTAACTTAATCTTCGATAAGTGCACATTTACTTCGTGTATTTCATGACAATAATCATACATAGGGATTGTGCCAGCATGATTGTATAGACGTATTGTTATGTTTCTGTTGACTTTTACGTACATTTCATGTGCTGCACTAATCGTATCAACGACATACATGTGTTGGGGGTTCCATGACATTTGCTCCGGCGACAATTGCTCCGAAGATAATTTCATGCATTAACGCTGACCTCAACCAGGGGCGTAGGCTGGTTTGGGCATGAGGAGGTGCACATCTTGCGGAGGTGGAAGTAACTTGGTGTGGGGAGGTGCACACCTTAGGGAGGTGGAACTAAAGTTTAGAAAATCAGGCGTTGAAAGCAGAAAAGGTGGTGAACATTTCTTTTTGCTTGCCAGGGGCGGAACTCCTTTGGCTCTGCGGGGTGGGGGGGGGTGGGCACGTGCACCCAGTGCACCCCCCCCAGCCTACGCCCTTGTCAACCCTAACCCTAACCCTATTCTGGTATTGGGACAGTCGAATTGGTAATGAAATGCGTAAGTGATTAAAACTTAGCACGTGTACTCTAAATTAGAGACAAGACAAGTGTTCAATTTTCACATAGTCAGAGTAGACCTGTTCCATAAAACAGTGTTCAAATATTTCCAAACTGATATTATTTTGAAATCAGATAACATTTTTATCTCCTGTACACCTCCTTAGGTCCTACTCAATATAACGATCAATTTCTGGAGTTAGAGTATTCATCTATATACATTGTATCAAAATCTGTAGCGACTTTTTGTATATATACGCTTTGAACAAAGCAGCAATCCTGGGATCAACAGACTTAAAAGACTTACAACGTGACATCAGAACACATTAATTAAACTCTTTCAAAACATTATAAAAAGGGGATATGATTTTTTTTATTTCACAAGTTTACATACACAAATGACATGAAAGATATAAAAGAGCGATTTTTTTTTTAATAAAACGAACCTCAATGAGAATTTAAAGGCCCACTGTCACGACAGGATGAAAAACGCCCTCTTTTGATTAAAATCATAAATAGGGTGCACGAATGACAGCCATAATGCAACAGAAACAGCCATGACGGTGTGAAAACAATCAACAGTTGTTTTCCTCCCACAATCTGTACACTATGGCACTGCAACAGTCCATGTTCGTACATATGTGCCTGTATTCCAGGACAAGTTGACATTCTGTGGTTGAGTTTAGCCGTGACAGTGGGCCTTTAAATTGTCTTGAACGTGAATACACGCAGGAGATTATTAAGAAATAGTGGGTCAGTAGTGAAGAATACTTCACGTTTAGACATAAGGTTTAAGGAACACATTTAGTGGAGTCATCTTTCTGAAAATGTAGATAGATATACAGTATGCAGGGTCGAATTTAAAATAAATTTTGAAAGTAGGCAAGATGATAAATTGATGATGTGCGTGTACAAGAGGGGAAAAAATAACGATATACAATGGGTTCAAACATGTATAGTATCAGCAGCAGAAGCAGCAGTAGTAATAGTGGTGGTGATGGCAGTAATGATAATTCAGATTGTGCGGATTTCTCAGGTGTCCTTTTATTTTCACCAGAGTGATATGCAAAAAAAAAAAAAGTAATGGAACCGTGAGTGGAATCATTACATTATTGATAGAATTTTACAAGGGAAATAAATGACCAGGGAAAGTTTTGTTTTCTTTGTGAGGTTAAATAAAATTTTAAATGGCAAGTTGTTGCTGTTTTTCTCTGACAATTTTATGGAACGTGAACAATATATTTGATGTTTTTTCCAGTACAATTAGATCATGACCAGTGATTTTAAATCATTCAAGTTATTCTGTTTAGTCACGCTTGATATACAATCCAGATTTTGAGACTTGAGATTTTTAGATATTGCGACTACTTTCTTCTTGTTCATGAGTTTGTTTCTTATGACCCAGAGTTTGGATTTATGTATTTTTTGTGATACTTTATAAAGTACATATTCCACTGAAACTTCCAAAGGATCATGTATAGAAAAGTCCGCTGTGTAAGAATTGTCACAACTTATGAATGCCCATGCATGTAACATCGGTTTGAAAGTTTTTATGGAGAGATGATGCTTTCATAAAAAAAAGTGTAACTTCTGCAAATCCCAAGTCTATTGCCCTTCATTAGGCACGATACTGCATTAAAATAACAAAACGTATCCACTCCCCATTTTTTTTAATGTAACCAGTCCAATCCATTAAGGAGAAGGGTTGTATGAATAATGTATAGGCAATTTATGTTTACAAGAGATGTACTGAAATGTATTGTTTTGTATTATTTGCAAAAATTTACAAACAACACCGTTTTGTACCTACAGGGCCTACACTGTATAAAATACACTTAAAATTAATAATAACAATAATCGACTGAAATTCTTATAACGTATAAATATGATGATGACATATCATAGTTATTGCAATAATTGCACAATAATTTCATCAGGAGTATTAAATGCTATTTCATTTGATGGAAAACGTCCGGGACATTTCAGATATCAAGTAAGCAAATAAAATGCTGCACAAGGAAAACTCCCTGTCAAATTTTCACTGGTAATTTATTTTTACGTGTGAAATTGTATCATTTTACCCGGAATGTGGTGATTCCACTCGCCTTTCTATTACTCTCAAAATGTAATTCTGGGGCCTGTTGCATAAAACATTAACCAGACAAATTCCTCTGGTTAGATATACTCCTGTTAGCATGATTTTACCATTCATTTACCACAGTAAAAAAAAAACCACCTCAAAACATAAATAATAAAACAAACCTTAAAATAACCGGAGTTTTTCTCTGGATAAAGTTTTATGCAATAGTCCCCTGGTAAAAGTTACAGGCACCCGGAATGAATTTAATACAATCAGTGTCGTAAATTGTACATGACGTTTTGAAAACGTCATGAACAATTTACCAGACTGATCGTAGTCGTTTTCTAAGTTGTCCGCTACCCTTATGTACCTTGTTGAATAAACCCTGTACAAGCAATAACAGTTGTTTTGTTTTAATGGTTAGAAAATTCATTTTCCAAAAAAAAAAATATATCATGCTATCCCTACTCAAATCTTGGATGTATTTGGGCAAACAATACTTCGTCTTATGTTGTAATTTCGATAAGCATTTTTAATACATATATTAGTATCTTAAACAATTTCCATTGTGGAATGCAGCTTTAACCTTTGAAATTAGGCGAGGAAAATCATGTAATTTCACTATTCAATATAAAACACGCAATAATTTTTTTTTACAAACACAATTAAAAATAAAATCCTTTTTAGCACTTACTGGAAAGAAAATTTTGACTAAAGAGAAAATCACTTAATCAAGATTATACAGGCCCAGAAAGAATGCAGCACCTGTGATCATTAATATCGTCATCATCATCGACAAAATATCACTGTTTTTTTCTTTTAATGGTTAGAACGTTCTTTTCCCAGCAAAATGATATCATGAATACCGTTTTTTTCAGTACTGCTGTTTGAAATCAGGGGCATTTTCCTGAGGCCATGTCGTTTGCAATAGCAGGCAGATTTTAATGACAATGAAAGGGCAGTAGTATGCCTATTGTCTGCCAGCATAATCTCTATGGAAGGCCGCATTGAGAGAATATCTTGGTGTTCAGTGGACCGCTGCATTAAAGAAGTCACAAATTTGGGAATCAACATTGGCTCAGAAAAATGGCCCTAGGATCCAAACGCCTTACTAAAAAATCAATGAACATGGTATCATTTTGTTGACAAAAATATGTTCTAACTAATGACACGAACATCAAGATCATTTTTGCCGATGATGTTGAAGAAATCAACAATCGCAGGTGTTGCATTCTCTCTAGCCACCCTGTATAATTTGACATTTGCACTTTTCACCTTTAATGTGGGGTCACCAAGGGGGTCATGTTAAAAATATATTATGCAACTGAGAGTAGATATTAATTCTAATCTTTGATGCCATGTTTAGGAGATTTCATCATGAATTGCACAAGATACAACACATTATTTTGAGATTACTTCTATATTTTTGATATTTCTGATGAAGTGTCCCTTTAAGTTCAAAGGCCTATATCTTTTGAGTGATACCACAATTTGACTATACAAGGTACCTAGCGTTGTTCTTTAGGGTCTATTCTACCATCCTATCGGGTCAGAATTGAGATGTAGTGTGGGTTGCACGAAACTTTCATTTTCGGGTCCGTGCTCCCGTACTAAACATTGTTGAGCTTCAAATAAAAAAAAATGAAACTTTGATATCTGAGCTGCGTAGTGTTTAAATGGACGTAAAGACCCTAAAATACAAAAGTTTGAAAGTTATGCTGCCACTGGCATATTATGCAGGAATAAACGATAAGTACTCGGGTGGAGTACAAAATAGCCTAGGGGAGGAATTTGGCAGGTAAATCCGTTCAATTTGAGTACTTGTAGATTTTGACTTTTTTAAAACACTAAATATAATCATTTTGAAATACAAATTTTTTCAGGGCTTCATTTTTAGGCCTTATCAAAGACACATATGTTTTTAATTGTGGTCACTGTTAGCCTGCGGCTTTCATATTGTGTGAAGAGTCTAAAAACAAGCTTTTGCAAGCGAAAAATTGGCCCCTATTTATAAAATAAATT
>JZLH01S0316629.1:7031-31259 GCA_001188425.1 Eucidaris tribuloides
CAGAGAAGATATTCACCTGTTGCTCTGAGCACAATTTTCAGATATCATCAGTTTCTGGCTTTGATAAAAACACACACATACAAAGCACACTGGCATAACATACACTATACAAACACAAGCACACACACAACACACACCACAACAGCACACACACACACCACACAACACACACACACACACACACACACACAACCACACACACACCACAACACACACACACACACACACACAAACAAACACACAAACATACACTACACCACATATATATACATCACACATCACACACACACAGCACACACAACACAACACAACATAACATACTTACTATACAAACACTTCACACACATACACATCATATACAACTACTACATACAAAACACACGCATACACATATAAACATAATACACAAACACATATACATAGTACAACACACATACATACAATTTACATTACAAACAAACAAACATTTTAACCAACAAGTTTATAAACACTAACGAAAAAGTAAGTTCACCCTAAACAAGTGTCTGTAATTCCAAAGCAGGAACTTTGACAAGCTAAAATCGAAGTAACATGTTACTGCACTTATTAGCTACCTTTCGTGAAAAATTTAGAGTGTAGACATTTATTCACCGCTTTCAGTGAGCACGATTAATGGACAAAATGGCCACTTTCAAAGTTCACATGCCTAATTCATGACTTTGAGTTAACGATACTCGGACAGATTTAACATTTTTGCCACATCAGGACATGCAGGTGCTTTCAGCTACTAGCCGACAAAGTGTATTACTTGTGTGCATATTTTCACGGTTGACTGAGCACACAAATAAAAATGGAGAAATTTGGGATCATTTTAACAACTTTTGAATGTTTATTTTAATTAAATCTCACATCAAACATATTTTGAAAACGTATGGACGATTTTTCAAAACCATATCATATAATGTCATGTTGAGTGAACACGGATTAAATGCCCAAATAAGATATTTTTAAGTTTTTGAAAATATTGCATTAATTTTAAGCAGAGAAAAACAGATGAAAAATGATATCACTTTTCTGATAGACCGATGATGCCTGTAGATGATTCTATATGCATTTAATTTACGATTTCACGCTTCACTATAGCCACAAAGGTCTGGAATGCAGTTTACTCCTTATGGCCTAAAATAAAACGTTTTTTCTGCAGGTTGCGCACATCATCATCCTTGGGAGGGTTGCCCGATTCCATTTTGATAAAGTTTGATGCGTCACACTTCAATGAACAGAAGATATGGGCAATTAGAAATAGTTGAAAATTTTTAACGTCATGTACTTTCTAACAGGTGACGCAATAAATCAGTTGAAGTGTGGTCTATTATGTCAAATGATCAATTAAATATATGTGTGAAATTTCATGTAAATTGCCGCAGTTGAATGGGTGCAAAACAGTAAATGAAAAACCCATGTTTAAGTCGTCTAAAATAGTGAAATCCGCTCATTGTAGTGGGTGCCGATGCGCCACAGAGTAGAATGAAAGCTGAGCAGAGACATAAACATGATCAGGTATGGTAGCGTACTACCTGATGCCCTTCTTGAGACGTTTAAAGCATTATCTAAACATGGTTTAAAAAAAATCAGGGAAGTGTTACTGTACATGTACCTCGCGATGATTCAATGTCTGAACGTAGCTTCATTCTACTCGTGGCCGCATCGGCACACCCATACAATGAGCGATTTCACTATTTTAGACGACTTAAACATGTGTATTTATACTACTGTTTGCACCCATTCAACTGCGACAATTCTCTTGAAATTTCACACAGATCATTAATTGATCATTTGCAATAATAGACCACACTTCAAACTGGTTTATTGCGTCACCTTTAGAAAGTACATGACGTTAAAATTTCAACTAATTTTCATAATTGCCCCTATCTTCTGTTCATTGAAGGTGACGCATCAAACTTTTTATCAAAATGGAATCGGGCAACCCTCCAAGGATGATGATGTGCGCAACCTGCAGAAAAAAAGTTTTATTTTAGGCCATAAGGAGTAAACTGCATTTCCGACCTTTGTGCTTAGTGAAGCGTGAAATCGTAAATTAAATACTATAGGATCATCTACAGGCATGCATCGGTCTATCAAAAAAGTGAATATCATTATCATTTGTTTTTCTCTCCTTAAATTAATGCAATATTTCAAAAACTTAAAAAATATCTTATTGGGGGCATTTAATCGTGTTCACTCAACGTGACATAATTGATATGGTTTGAAAAATACCCATACGTTTCAAAATATGTTTGATGTGGAATTAATTAAATAAACATTCAAAAGATGTTAAAATGCCCAATTCTCCATTTTTATTGTGTGCTCAGTCAACCGTAAAATATGCACACAAGTCGTACACTTTGTCGGCTAGAAACTGAAAAGACCTTGCATGCCTGATGTGGCAAAAATGTTAATCTGTCCGAGTTCGTTAACTCAAAGTCATGAAATTAGGCATGTGAACTTGAAAAAAGTGGCCAATTTTGCCATTAAATCGTGCTCACTGCAAGCGTGAAGAGATGTCTAACGCTACATTTTTCACGAAAGGTAGCTAATAAGTGCAGTAACATTTGACCTGATTTTAGCTTGTCAAAGTTCCTGCTTTGGAAATTACAAACACTTGTTTAGGGGAACTTACTTTTGTGTATATGTTTAGTTTTAAATGATAATGAATTAATACATCTACCTATGGGAGGATGTAACATACACATAAACTCCTCATGGCATATTTGGATCGATTGCTCAGAATCGAAGTTTGCCAATGTATGGATGGAATAGAGCCAGAAACAAGAGTCTTATTCAGTCCAGAACAGCACACATACATGATACATGCCTACTGTAAGAGGAAAACATGGAAAACAAGTCCATGAAGTTTTGGCCTGAGGGGAGCATTATCCAGGCTATGTCAGTAATCATGTATCTCCTACATGTAGGAAGAAACATTGGGGTGAAGGCTTCCAGATATCTGTCAAACGGAATTGTTGGGGTATTTTGTGTCACTTGAGATTAAGTCAAAAAATACATGAAAGAAACCAAATGAAATTCTCATCACTCTGTCTGTGAATTATTTATCATGTACAAGTATTTTCCTATATGACTTCAAGACCATTTAATTCTCACATTACATGCTGTGTGTGTTTGTGTTTAAGTCTGTCTGTACGTATGTCTGTGTGTGTTGTATGTTGTGTGTATGTTAATGTGTTGTATCAGTGTGTGTGTTGTAGTTTGTGTCTGTGTGTTTGTATGTGTGTATGTATATAGTGTTCGTGTGTTCACAATGTGCACACGTTTATGTGTGTGTGTGTGTGTATGTGTGTTCAGTATGTGCATGTGTCTGTTTTGTCTGTCTGTGTGTCACCAGTGGCAGTGGATCAAAATAAAAATACAAAATATTCCATGTGTACAGTAAGGTACTCACTAGTTTTTGTCCCTGAGGACTTCAAGAGTGCCAGCAGTGTCGTCCCGTCCTTCAGGTCTGAGTATAAATCCTGGATGGAGACTTGGAGCCCTGAACATTGGAGAAACGACAAGGAATGACATTGTAACAGAGTTACTCACTCAGTACACACACATGACTTGCTCAATTCAATGAAAGAGAAGCACAAACACACATCACACTAACACACCGTGTATGATACAGTGACCAGACACCATGAGTCACAAAAAATGAAACAAAGATTCAACCCCACATTTCTCAAAATCAAACACAGATACAGTGTAGTATAACTGATATCATGGCACAATAACATAATCAGTTATTTTCATATGGAATACTGATAATTGGTCATTCATACGGTATTATGGTAAAAGTTAATGTTCAGTAACCCATTTTGTAAAGCACATCAAAATCATTTTTGTCCAAGTTGGTGCACTTGGTGAACTTTATTTTGCATGGAGACATGGACCAGAGCATTTACAACAAAACACCATGGTGGTAGACAACCAGTCACGCATGCACACAGTAGACTCAAAATATGGACAAAAGCAATTTTGACATCTTTGATAAAATTGATGGCTGAGCAGTCACCCATGACTAAATATGAATGACCAATATACCACATAAAAGTTACATGATGACACTATAATTTTCTGATATCAGTATTACAGTATCATTTTGCAAATTTGAGAAATTTGGGACTGAATCTGGATTTGGTATTTTGTGACTGACAAAGTATAGTGCCTACAGTACCACATAGCAAGACTATAGAGTACTGTAGTGGAGATGGTGTCCTTGGATGTAACGAGGTAATTACATTTTGTCTGCCAATTTCCAGCAGACCAGTTGTGAATGAAACAAAGTGGGGCATTCCTGGGCGTCCATTGTTGTTGAACCTGAGGCAGCCTGATAGTGGAAAGGTCAATGACCTGACATACACAGGGACACACACAATGGATGTCTGGACTCAGTATAAAAATTAACAGTGATGTTTGTTTGTATATTGCTACTACTACAGAGGACATACTGGATGCTAAAGAGCATACAAGTGTTTACATGTGCAGTATATCAAGAGGTGGATCAGGAGGGACTATAGTCTCGATTCCGGACCATGCGACTTTTTCTCCCTCCAAATAGCAGTGCGGGTGTGAAGCACTCGTACTATGCAACAGCAGTCAAACTAGTCTTGTTCAAGACAGTTTACTTGATGATAGTAGGCCTAATTACTCTAGGAAATAGGACAGTTCATGTCCAATCTTGCAAGCACGGTCCCGGGGGGGGGGGGGGGGGGGGGGGCAGTCAAAGGCATAATGTTTAATGCACATGCTTACAAAAAAAAACGACGTTAACAGGGGTGTTTTTTTCAAGTGTGAGGACGCGGACGGTGCCCGCACTGCACCAAGGGTTGAAAAAGGCGTTGGGTACACGTTTTCCAAGGTGGTTTTGAAGACTGTTCAATCATTATTAGTATTGATTCGCAGCCAAGCCTTTGATATTTGAAAAAGACTATGAGTGGCAAGAACCCGTTATTTAGTAGGTTTGGAGGCTAAAATGAATATGTATATGAAGCACGCGAAAACTCGGTTAGGGGTTATTGTTTGCTACACATAGAATTAAACGTTTTAGGGGTGTGCTGAAATGTTTGGTCACGAAAAAGGGTCAGCAATTAAAATATATACGACCCCAGGACTAGAGTGACTACATGTTACACTCAAAATGTGTTACAAGCTGTTATAGCATAAAAAAGTTGTGCCATCAAAACCGACCAAGCACAACTTCAATCCAAAGTACTCCAAAGTAACTCCACGTTGTCTTTGGGTTGTACCGGTCCCCACTCAGACGGTGACCACGAAAAAGTATAGACCTTTGTTCAGAGACCAATGCTTGGTGTGAAAGGGGTAAAACTGATTCCTTTGACTTGCAGAATACCTCCTTGGACTGTCTGGGTTATAAATACATGTAGGACAGAATATATACTGTAAAACACTATACTTTCGCGACATGAAACTTTCGCGAATAGGAGCCGACAACCATTTCGCGTGCATAAAACTTTCGCGAACAAACATAATAGGGATATTGCTCGGAAGAAGCATTTGGGTGTTTTGTTAATAAATGATCGCAACAATTAAAATATTTACATTAGTGCTTCTGAAACACCGTTTTATCAAATGAAGAAGTGTATTGCGACTGTCAGGACTGTCGTATAAGTGACCGCGCATTATAACCAAATCTAGTATATCTCGAGTCATTGACTTGTATACAGTACACTATCTGGTATTGGCATTCAAAAAGATGTGTAACTTTAGACACAATCTTTCGCGTGCATTTTACTTTCGCGAATCTTTACTCCTCGCGAAATTCGCGAAAGTTAAATGCTCGCGAAAATTTCTGGTTTTACAGTAATATAAACCGTTTGCCTTAAAGGAATGCACCGCTCATAATCCATGTACGTTCAATACCATTCGCTTGCCCCTATTGCAGGGCCGCGCGTAACAACAATCGTGGAGCTGCGAACAGAATTGCCGTTGAAGGAAGGGCCGTGTGCAGTTCGCCTTTCTTCGGTTAAATGCGTGCTGCATAGGGAAATGTACACAATTCCTGCGCATTCGTTTTCCGAGAGTATACGGGCATTCCCGAATATTACCCGAGCCGGGCCAGCTCGAAAACATCATAATATGTAACTTTTTGGTCCCTTTAAGGAATACATACCAACATTTTAATACTGTGTGTGTTGACACAACAGTCTAACTTCTTAAGCAAATCCACCCTGTAATCCAATCTACAACAAACCGAAATGGTTGTAATAAGACAGGAATTAAGCTCATTAGGGGATAAACCATGTCCTCACACTTTCAGTACAACTAAAGCCTCTGACTTCCTCCTTGCAATGCCAAATAGGCTGTGGTGTGATGACCATTATAGTATCTCATTTCAATTCACATCTCATCCAATTGATTGTAGGTATGTATTGTTCAGGTTTATTCTTAATTCACGTCCTAAAAATAATTAAGTAATGACAAATGCTATTATATGCACTTCTGGGGATAATACAGTTGGCCTTCATGAATACTTTTTCACAACAGCAATTTTATATTTCACAATCACGATATTATTCATTTCATATGACTTGAAATATTCACTCGGTAAGATAAATCTTGATCAAAATCCTAAATTTAAAATTGTTATGAATCATTGCTTCCACCTGTCCTACATGTAAAGTAAGCACCTTTATCATAATTTGTATACAACTGGTTAAAGATAAACTACTAGACTCATATCTTCTAGAGTACCGACAGCAAAATTCAACTAGAATTGTCCATTTCCCAGCAGAAAGCATATTTCATTTAGTTTATACGAAAAACACATAGGACTGACAGTTTTAACAGGTACCTTTTCTGTCAACCTGGCATTGCAATATTTACAAGTAATATCATCCTACAGTTCTGTGTCACATGGAGTACTGTTTCATCATGAGGATTTTGTGTGAACTGTGAAGGTTTTGTTATAAAAGGAGTACTCTGCTGTTTGTATGTATTATGTTATTAATTGGAGTGTCACTTTCAAAATACCAAAGTTATTAATCTGATGGAGTGTTTATTTTCAAATCATGTTGATCTGCAAGTATTCCATCATTATCTTTACATCACCAAGATCAATTTTGTCTGCACCATCTTCCTTTTAAAATGGCAGTACAACTGACCTACTATTTCAGCTTGTTTCAAATGTTTACACCTTAATTACTGAGATGCTTTTGCACAACTATAATTAAACTTTAATGCAATAAATAACAATCCATGATTCATCACTAATGTCCGAGTGCATATTATGGCGGCTCTTACGCTGCTAATACTTGGTGTAATTGCTCAAATTTCTGGGTCTCATCAGATAAAATTGATGATACACTCCAGAAAGATGAGGAAACCGACTCATTGCATGACATAATTTGTTGCTAACTGCCAGTTTACAGAGGTTTTACCATCTCAGAACAATTGAGGCACAGCCACAGAAATGCAGAATATATTGATTAAATGCCACTGGCACTCCACAAATGCATGTAGGTGTGCACGGTGTAGTCTTCTACACAGACTACAAATGGTGTTGGATGTTGTGGCATGTACCCTATAGGCCTACCTTCAACTATTTTCATTATCACATTGTCATGTTCAAGACTAACATACATGGAGCAATCTTAATGATGTAACATGATGTACTTATAGTGTAGGCCTATGTAACTTCAGGAGACTTCTTTTTTCAAAATTTATAAATTCTGGTAGTTTTGTACATCAATGTTCTTCTAACAAAGATTTTAATCATATTGAGATAACTATTAGTATTTAGCCTAAACAAAAACTCACTACTTCAAGACTGAATTATTGAAATTGTGAATGTCAAACTTTCTCCTTTTTCTGTCCTTTCTTTCCCAGAGCGCATAGGGATAACATTTATATTGTGATATGTGCAATATAAAAACAGTTCATTATTATCATTATTTAATACAGAACTGCTACCCAGTACAGTGTGCTTCACCTACAGTTGTTTTTTTTTTCATACAAATCTTCTTTGGTTTTCTTTCACCAAAAAATGTATTTTTTTCCACATACTGTAAGTAGGTACTGTACATCCATATACACTATGTACACATACATGTATCAGACAGATCTAAGCATATATTGTACATATGCTAGTAGACATAATTGAATGCCTTCAACATGAATTTCACATAGGTGTACTGTATCCTACATGTATGTGTATAAATGAAGTAATGCGGGCACTATTACTACAGCAGTATATACATACAAACACATCACTGCACACAAGCATGTACGGTATTCTTGTGCACTAGTATACAATGTATTCCATTCAGAATTCATGGCTATGTTGATCCTTGTGCAAAATACCACAAGCAATTCCGTACCCTAAATTTAGAAACTAGGAATGTCCAGATGAACTGACCGAAATGAAAACAGATGAAATGCCAGCATTTCACCTCTATCCTGCCGCAGGGGAATCTATCATGCTGGATGCAAAATGGAAACTGACATATTGGGAGGCTGTATTTATCTTGCCAACCACAATAGCTCATATCACAACATGTAATGCACATATGAGATGCATTACTCATTTATTATATCCACAACTCAGTGTGTACTGGGACATTTGTCTTAGTAATAACATGGTTTATAGCTTGTAGTCACATTATCTCAAAGATTGTTGTTGAAATAAATGTAGTTTTGTTTTCAAACAGGAACTCCACTGGCACATATGGAATGAAGTTATGTTCAATTTATAAAACGACTGTGACACTACAGTGCTAAAATTGTAAACAATGTGGTTACCATTTCATTATAAATTTAATACACATGTAATACAAATACAGTAGGCCTAAATCAGAATTGAAAAACCAATATGATTTATGGTAGTAACTTAGATAGAAGGGAAAAAGCTAGACATGCATGCAAGTTTATCCATCTAGACAGAGGATAACCACTGCCCATAATTCATTTCTCATTATTTTGAAAGAAAACTAAAAAGTTGTTTCCACTTAGAAATGCATGACCCACATAACTTTTTTTAACCCAGAAAATTCACTTTTTTGTGGGTTTTTGAAGGCTTTATATCCATGATGCATGTACTTTGGGAAGCTACGGCTCCGCAACAGTAAACTGATCCAATCTAAATCTGGGATTCTTGCTTGTTTGGAGGCAAGCAAACATCGCCTGTTCAAACTACTCCAGGTCCACATTGCACCTACGACATACTCGTCCATTATGCATGAATGATTCCCAGGCTCGTTAAGTTATCATTCAAATGCTGCGATGGGACGTACATTTCCGCTCAAAATTTCCTGTATTACCCCGTTGTTCGCACCCAACGACTTCCTGAACTGCTTTTCGCCCAGATGGAAAAAACAAGAAACGGTGCCTTGACTTGTACTTTCCTAACCCAGGTGAATGTGACCCCGTTTGTCCATCTGTTTGTCTGTCTGTTTGCCTGTTAGTTTGTCTGTTCCTGTGTGTTGGTGTATTTGGCCAGCACTGTCACTAAGAATCGGGATCATGCTGATTAGAACCAAATCAATAGGATTCTGTGCTACCTTCATTATGTTACAATACAAGCAAATTAATGAGCTCATTCAATTAATAATTCATTCGATATTTAATACGTCCCTGTATGCTATGTTTATATTTCCAATACACAGTGTTGTTCTTTGGGGGGAAACTAGGCAGGGAGAAGGGGACATGATTAGATTAAACACAATTATTCTCAAGATGAAATGTGATATTCTTTCACTTCTCTCTTTTACTTTGACTTCTCTCTACTTCCCTCCCATCTTTACATCCCACAGTTCATCCTAGCAGGGGACTGATTGGATTCGTGTCGAATACCGGGATGCCACAACTTCTTAGATACACAGATTCCACATCTTCAAATCTTCTTGGAATGTTGTACTTCTCCTTTATCCACAGAGGTCTGTGATTTCATCACAATCTTGTTATTAAAGGTAAACATCTCAAGTGAAGAAACATGTGTGGCTCGATAAGAATCTAGGGTGATGTGTCCTACTTTAAAGTAGATCATAGTCCATCACAGAACAAGTTTACAGTTGGAAAACTATTATCAAATAAATATTTCAAAACATTTTTAGGAAATTTTCACACTCTTGGAAAGCTTAGAATCTTTTCTATCAAATCAAAAAAGGTGGGGATGAAAATGCTTGACTGAGCAAAAGTTACTTGAGTTTTTAAACCAAAAAAAAAAAAACATTTTGGTTCCAGGCAGTATCAGCAAAGTTTGAAAGTCACGAGAGGCTTAGAATGTTCATATTCTGATGGTTCCATGACAGTTTATGGAAGAAGAAATTTTGTTCACTCAAGCAAGAAATAGTGATGGAATACATCATAACACACACAATGATTCATGTTCCTTATAAATTGTCATTGTTAGATTGTGAAAATTTCTCAGCCTTGTCAATTTCTTCTGCTCACTCTTCATCAACATTGTGTTGTCGTTTTTTCTCATCAAGTTACAAGTACTTTTTATCCTATGCCATTTTTCTTACCTTGATCAGCTGTGCATTCACCCATTTACTGAAGGTCTTCTTTTGAATATCACCTCTCTCATCTGGACAGAAAAACAAAGGCAAGAGAAAGTTCACACTTAAAGAAAATATCAATATTAAGTACTTGCAGAACAACAGAATCTTATTTAGAAAAAAAAAATAATAATAATGAGTACACTTAGCACCTACAAATGTGTCCCGAGAAACTGCTTCATAAATGTGGATGTGAAGCTGGTTCCAAAGTACACCCTGTACAGGTGCAAGGACAGAGTGTAGCTTTCTGAAAATGACACATGGTACACAACAGAGTACCGGTACCTAGATGAAAACAGCTCCATAGACATACTGTAGAAATTGTAGAATATTCATTTTAACAACAGTTCTACACATCATTGCATTATCATGCTAACAAAGAACACACATGGAAATGTATATCTGGGGCAGTATTAATTGCAAATTTCAAGGATGATGTTTGTCTGAGACACACAAAAGGAGATTTTTTTCACCATACATGTACACAACCATATACTGCCTTTAATCCTCACAATTTCCACAGATTGACTGAAGGCATTACATACATGTAGGTGATCTGATAATTAGCAATGAGCACTCTTGAGATCTTATCTTTCTGATTTGCATCCATACTACAAATACAAATTTGACAGCTATGATCTAAAAATATCTCCTCTTCAAAGAGGCCCCATACAGATCAAGGTAATGGCATGTCAGTAACTTGTGACAGTCACTATCACGCATCCAGGATCTACCAACTCGTCCTACCAGAAATGTTTATAAATCCCTTCTAATATCTACATCAAAGAATCATTAAAACATAGCTCACTGACAGGGGTTATCAACAAACCTGTCTTAAAGACATTGTGTGTGACACTGAGGAAACTGGATTTAAAGGCATTTAACAATGACATCACAAACACTTCATGTTGGTTTTGTAACTAGTTTGTTCAGAGCCTCATTTGTACATGACACTATTTAATAGCATGTAGGCCTACATGGAACTCAGATGAGGTTCAAATTGGAAGCATTGTTAAACTACAGGTTAAGATAATAATGACCTTTTTGCAATCCATTTTAAAACCTCTTTTTCACAGATTACTGTAGAACAAGTAAGCTCTCCAAATCTTCTAGAGGTAAGTCGTGCATGACTCCTAATATCTCACTGCTTTAGATAAGTCCTCAATAGCTGACCAGAACCAGTCTTTCTTTTCAGTCAGATGCATTATTGTCACAGATTGATCTCCTTCACAGCTTCACTGTCTGGAAAATCTTTTTTTCACAAGTAACAATCCAGAGAGCTAAGACAGTTAGAATAGGAAGCCTTTGGAGAGAGAAGACCCAATGGACAGACACACAAAGTATCCACCACCTGACCTGACTATTCATATGCAGTTAGAGAATAGGCAACTTTTTTCCCCTTTGCGAGACAATTGTTTCTGAAAGCTCACAACAAAGAGCTCCTTGCTCACAACAATGCAGAGAAACTACCCATAACAAGACTGGTAGGTCAGTCTTGTTATGAGTAGTTTCTCTGAATCGTTATGAGCTTTCAGAAACAATAGTCAACCAAAGAATAAAAAGTAGCCTACTCTCTCACCACAAATCACAGTACATGGTTCTGTTATAATACCGTAGTTCTAGTCAGGGAAATGGGACTTTGTAGATTGGTATTGAATGCAAACCCCAATACCAATGTACATGTACCTTCTCTCAAGGGTAATTGTGATGTTATGGAAAGTTGGTGTGAGCATACAACTTGATGAGGTAGCTCTGAATCAATTTCATGAAGCTTGTTTTACCAAAATATAAACTTAAACAAATTTGAACATAGTATTATTTGGTGAAGTAATGCATTTTTGTTTTCATTTCGCAGACGGTGATTTTTTTTCTTCAAAGTATGGCGGTTAAAGTTAGTGGATCTCTTCTGCCTGGCCCAAGCATTCACAACAAAGTGACCATTCATGCATATACACATACTACAATACATACTATAAACTCACTATTTTTAACAAAAGCACATGTGACTTAGACCCCGGTTACACCGAAAGTCAAAAGCGTTCTGAGAACGGTCTCGGAACGGTTCACTCGCGGTGTAACCACAACAACCGACCCAAAAGTGGTCCAAAAGCGTTCTGAAAGCGTTTTTGTCGGACCACCTCCAGAGGTAGTCTGAGACCGTTCTCAGACCGTTTCGAACGCGGTGTAACCACACAAGCGTTCCGAAACCGGTCAGCACAGGAAGTTACAAAACATAAGTATACACGCGAACCGCGTCGGCCGGAAGTACGTATAGACATTTGACCACCGAAGGGGCGTGGTTAAATCGTTGCCAGTGGTAACCCGCTGCTCTACTGAACATGAGACGGGTCGTCTGATGGCGGTGTAACCACACCAGTCAAGGTCCAAACCCGTTCCGAGATGATTAATGGAAGCGTTCTGAGACCGTTCTCAGAACGGTTATGTCGGTGTAACCAGGGCCCTATTTTACTATACCAGTAAATAGATATGAATGACCACTCTACCAGATGAAATAATCATACTACTTTACCATTTGTTAGATATCACTGATACATGTACACATATGTAAGATATCTTTTTTTCTATTTTGAAAGTTTGGGATTGAAATTGGACTCACACCATCCCCATTTTCTACAGACAAGCAACCATGCAGCCACTTCACAGCCTTCTCTCATTATCAGTTCAAAGTCCTGTCATACCTCATACAACAAACAAGTCAGGCATGTGAAGAGCCACTTACATTATGCAATCAAGGATTTCTGATCAGTAATCAAGTTCTATGTTTAGAACATTGCCTGTAAACTAGAGATGCATGCAATCATAACTTTGATTTAGAACACTAATATGTTAGCATGGAGTATAATACAGGGGCAAGAGTGGGGCTAGCAAGAAATTCACAGCCATCCTAACTGGATTATCCCTCTACAACCCATTATTTCAAAGCCCCACTATCACTTCTGCCAGTGGGATTCAGAGAGTTAGTCTAATTATTGATATAATTAAATTATAGATTTTATAATGTATTAAATTTTCCACAAATCAGTTTCACTGATACGTACGTCACATACATATCAGTAAAGCTGATTTGTGGAAAATCTAATACATTATAAATCTATATGTAGTGTAGATTTATAATCCTTTGTACATGTAGGCCCTATGTGTGTAGAATTACACCATACATGTACTTGGCTTCAAAATTGGGTTTAATGTGTTCAAATATATACGGATAGTGTGTAATTTAGAATTGCCTGGTTGTCACTTTTAGAGGGCGCTTCACACAAAGTTTGCAAAAATCGATGAGGCAAGACCACAACAGTATCATACAAGTCTGCATAACGATTTTTTGGCAGTGATTAGTAACACGAACAGCTTGTACATGTAGCTCATGCACATGATATGCCATGCAAGATACAATACAGAGACTACTGCAACAGCATACAAGAATGCATGATGATATCACCCATATAAGTACATGGGTGCGAAATACAGGTGCTTGATCAGGTTATATCGTATTTAGTTTGATTGCACTACGTATTTTTGTTACATTGAGAAATATTGAATAAAATTGACAATGGGGGGGGGATTCTTTAACATAGGGCTTTCAAACATCTATGTCCTCCTTTCTATACATGTAGTTTGAATCACAACACCACAGTATATTAATTTTGTGGGTATATGATCAGTTTGACGTAAACAGGTCATCTGTTGTATCCACTAATGAGCTGCTCTATGGTGTTTGTAATTGGGCTTAATCCATCTCACCACACACTAGGGCTGTTGACTCTCTACTTCCCACAGTGTTCTGATGAATGTCAACAATGTGTAGGATATTGAAAGAACTAATGAGAGGCTGAACTTTGGGCTCCATTTTCATGACAAATTGTAGAACACAGGATCAAAGGTCAATTACCTATCTTATGGCTATAAACTACACATGTCTATAAATATCAAGCTAAAGGTATACATGTACATGTACATGTACATGTACATGTAGGCTACAAGTACACACCTATAAAATACGGGTACTGTATATCCATTACAAAATAGATTACAATTTTCAATTTCAGAAATAACTATCTGCAAGGGAAGTAGTATTTTCAATATTGCACCAAAATTTGTGATGAATTTTAAATCATCTCATATATTTCTTTGTCAAATTGCATTATTCCCCAACATCCATACTATTACTAGGCAATACAGCTGGCAGCACTTTCAACAGTCATTTATGATTAGGTCTACATATATGTACTGACTCTGCAGTCTGCAATACTCAACTTCTATCTTGATTTTTCAAACTCTTATTTTGAACATTTTATTTTGTATACAGGACTACCACCTAATTTCTTCTAGAGTCAAGTTTACAGTGTTTCAGTGTTCCGTGACACATCATGTACGATTTAATACTTTTAAATGAATGTCTGTTCATGTGACTGTTCTTTAGTCTGTATATGTCCAGGACAAAGTCATTTTCTCCTCCCTCCCTCCCCCCCCCCCACCCTTCTCCTACTCTTTCTCCTCCTCCTTCTCTTCTCCCTCTCCTCCTTCTTATCTTCACCTTCATCACCATTAAAATTAACACTTGCATGTACAAATAACTGCACACATAAAAAATATTTCAAATGACAATGATACCAAGCAGCGCAGCAATTAACCACCCCTCCCCCCCCCCCCACCATCGCCCACATATTCGAAATAAACATAATTTCTATGTGTACACTATGTACTTTTTGGCATAATGGATTATTACCAAAATTGATTTCCCTGCTTTGCTTTAACCAACAATAAGCACATCATCAGCATATCTGTCATGTTTCGTTAGATGACTCCCCTGTCATTGGGCTGTGTGATTCTTGGTTGCCAGTGATACCTGCATGAAGACCTTGAAGACTGGTAGGATGACAACACTCCCCTCCCACCAGACCATGATGATGAATCACCAAGGAGACATGTTTACATCTCACTCCAAGCAATGAGTCACTCCCAAGAATGGGAGAAAATCCAAACTAGAGAGGACTCTCACTACTCCCCCCCTCCCCCCTCCCCCCTACCCCCCCCCCCCATCACCTTAAATTAACTTACACTGTACTGGCCAGACTTTAATTGGATAAGATAAGAGGATTATGGGCCATGATGAAGGGGGAGATACCCCATTAGATCCCTGAATGTTGACATGAAAGGTGTATTGGTGTGATAGGTGGATAGCCTCAGGATGATATTCCAATCAAACATTCAGTTGATGTCATTGATTGCAAAACATGCTGTACATCCAATTCCACCAAAATTGGGTTATCAAAGGCATCATATACATGTAGGCACAGTGTTACAATGTTTCCAGTTTAAAACTCTGAGCTACAATATTCCCCATGCTATATGTACCACCATCTTTGATAAGGTCCAAAATTGAAACTCCCCCCCCCCCCAAAAAAAAACTGCAGATCAAGACCATTGAGCGACCAGTCCAGTTTCGTCCCATACACTGCTGTGTTGCAGAATTTTCATCAGCTGACAATAATTCATGTGCCATGTTTTATTGGTATAGGACTATTTCACTGGTGACAGCATAACTGTCCAGAGTTTTGTGTTCTAGGGTGTTTATTTGTCCATTCAAACATTGTTAGATATGTCAGATACAAAGTTTGACAATTCTTTAGAATGGGGCTTCCAGAATTTTTGTGTCTTAGCTCAACACTATTTCTGCCTAGTGACAGTAAAAAATTGACAGCCAAATTCACTAAGCCAGTACAATATATTGGGTTGTGCGATTGTACAATCTCAGGCAAAGAAATGACTTTTTTTCCAAAATGAAAGCACATTTTGCATTAAAGTCTTACTGCACCCAACAACAAACCATTCTAATTGTCAATTTCAGATTTTATGACACTTTCTCAAGAAACATGATTCTCAGACATCAAGATTACTACTTATTTCTTCTTAATTGAGTTTCCTGCAGTGTAAACAATTCTGATACATCTAAATACAAAGTTTGTTTAAATTTACAGTGGTTCAGTCCCAGACAAGGGAAGAGAGAGCTATAGCCATGTTCAGACGTGCAGAACAGTCGGAGTAAAATTTTTATTACGCAGCAATTAAAATTCCAAAGATATTTATCTTACTCCGACCCTGTGTCCAACACGGCGGATCACGAGAGAAACTCCGACCGTTTCTACGGACCTTCGCGGGGATCATCGGGGGGGTCAGGAGTAAAACTTCCGGAAGTGCCTTACGATTCACCGCCGCCAAATTAGAGTACAACAAAACCTTCTTAAGCTACCTTACAGAAAAATTAAACATAAGGTCATAGATACTCGGTGCAGCTCGCTACTCGCGTCCGCACGGGCAATTACTGGGCCGGCTGTCGAGATAGCGGATACTCTGGAAAAAACCAGGATTCATCTTGGTCGGAGGAGTCCGAGGAACTTACTCGACATCTTGTCCAGACGGGACTTACTGCGACAGTTTACTCCGCCCTTACTCCGACTGGGCTTCTCGACCCTTACTCCGACGAAACAGCCTGCGTCTGAACGGGCTATATGACTTAAATACAAAGTAACACTCTTCTCCTTTACTCAATCATGAGGTGAGAAATGCAAAGTCTTTGTATTGTTGAGAAAACAGATTATTGAAACTTGCACTTTTCGATGAGGTGTCAAAAGTTTTTAGTTCAATACAAACCTGTCACCAGACCCAAAATAGCCATGGGCCTTTTCACTTCGACACATCACAAACAGACGCAAATTTCATTTCTACAGTACAATGGACAGAGATCCTACATGTACCCAGACCATTTCACCTGTGACCTCTCGGTCAAAAGGGATTTACGAAACTGACCATCTCAGCCTCTCAGGCTTACTGCAATGTGATTACAATACCTCCAGTCATAGTGATGTATCAAAAAGGTTAAAGCCACTGGCTAACATTTACCACAGTTTAAAAAATGTGAGCTACATAATCCTAAATGCTCCAAGTGTCTTTGATAAGGTCTAAAAATGAAGCCCTGAAAAAATTGTATTTCAAAATGATGGTTTAATGCTTTAAAAAAGTGAAAATCATAAGTTGACCGGATTCTCCTGCCCATTTCCTCCCATAGACTTACTGTGTGTACACCTAGGCTATTTTGTACTCGCCCTGAGTTTTAATTGTTTATTCATGCATAACTTGCCAGTGGCAGCATAAATTTCCAAACTTTTGTATTCTAGGGTGTTTATTTGTCCATTCCAACACTACTATGTAGCTCACATATCACAGTTTGACAATTTTTTTTAATTTGAAGCTCCACAATGTTAGCCTATCACTTTAATAAACAGCTCAAGGATCATGCAGATTCAAAATAATTTTTTCATTAATTAAGATTTAAAGGGTACCAACACCCTGAAAATCAAATTTGTGTACAGCTAGAATACACAACAAATAACCACTAGACAGATGTCATAGCTCGTGAAGTGATCATATTTGGATAATAATAATCATAACATTTTGGAACTCAGTTCCGCGCGTTCAATCTCAGTTCCGTAAACGCCGGTTATATGCGTGCGCGTTCTGGCTATACGCGTACGTTTTTACCAAAACTATCGGAGTTCAGGATCGATCTGTGTGTATGCAATACGCCACACCGTGTCGCGTTCCTGATCAAAAAACGTTGCAAAGTTTCAGCCAGTCTATCTCAAACACTTCATCCAAAAAAGTTAGCTAAGTGTGAGACGTTCGGTCGCAAACAACGACCGTTCAAGGGTCGAGACTCCGCCTAAAGTGTGAACGCAATTGATTGTCAGTCGGCTCGCTTGAGAAACTCGCGTGCACTTGCACAGGCTCAACTCTGCTGTGGAGCTTACAGCAAGGCAATTGCCGCGGGTATTGAACATAAAATGGGTGAAGATCGGAAGCCTGTATTGAGGGATGATATAATGATATAACATAGTTTTGGCATGAAAACATTTTTATGCCTGTAATGCTTCCTGTATCTAAATGCCACAATCCGAGGCTATGGATTATTATTTGGAGGAAAGTCGGTCAAACTTAGTATTTGTGGTGCGAGTAATGTGTAGGTAAATTGGGGTAAGTGGAACAGTGGGGTAACTGGAACACCGGACAATATATTGGGCCTCTATCAAGAATAAAATTGGGCAATGACTAGCGAGTGTCCCACTATATCCCAACGCATATGTTGCTTTCGTTTCATTACCAAAAGCTGTCTTACTGCGCATGAATTGATCAGGATAATGACTAAAATTTTGTACCAACCATAAAAAGGAGAACAAAGTGATAAAATAATATAATTTAAGGGCTTATTGAAATGCATTAATCTATGAAATTTTATTTCTTGGCAGTCACAGAAAAAAAATTGAAAATGTGTTTGTTATCTAAAATAAAATGAATGCAAACATGGAAGTAATAATACGCGAAATATCAGAGGAAAATTATGCAAATTAACATGTAAATGAGGGTAATTATTTATACGGTTGTGTTCCAGTTACCCCAACTGGATCCCCTTTAAGGTAAGTGGGGACCGCTTGACTGAAATTTGATTTAATCGAACACATTTGTAATTATTTATTTGGGGTTTAAATACTCAAATTAACGTACTTTGTTAAATTTCCAAGTTTGATATACAAATTAACAAAAAACTTTTTTCCCAAAAGTACTGTTGCGATATTTTAAATACAAATAATGGATTTTTACCTAAACCACTTTTTTGACTTAGGTTGATTGTAAAAAACGGAGAACAAATTAATGAATTTTGCATTAGCACTATAAAAAACATAAAATGACGAATTTGTATTATTTTTTTTATTTTGTTGCAAAATATAATGTAAAGGCAACTACGCTCTATTAAATGTGAACAGCTATGAAAAATAGGTTCCTGGCAACCAAATAAAACCCTGTTCCACTTACCCCACCCACTGTTCCAGTTACCCCACCGTTGGGTCCAATTTGGGGTAACTGGAACACTGCCAATTAACATTTTTGTTATTTGGTAACGTTATGGTATTTGATCACAACATAGTTTAAAAGGTTCATCATGAAACATAGTTTAAATTAAAGGTAATATTTTTCTAAATTATATATACAAAATCTTTGCTTTGAGCTCATTTAAGCTTAAGTGTTCCACTTACCCCATTTTACCCTAATGTCCCACTGAGCGTTGCATGCCTCGCCGGCAAAACGCCACCGGTGGTGGGGTGGTTGACTGAACGGTTTCTGGTGGTGATACAACATCATTATTTTGCAGAATCTCTTCTTCTTCATGCAATATACGCGATGCACGCCTGTCCTTGTGTTGCGGACTTTTTCTTTAAATTACCGCATGCAATAAGTGAAGTAATTTGCACAAGTTTATTCAGTACAGGTTGCTACACGCAGCTAATAAAATAACAATACCATTCCCGCCGCTACTTACGCAAGAATAGCACAAACAGGATCCGGGTCTTTCGATTAAAAATACCTGTTGACATTTTTTGCCATTAACACAGCGTCCAAATTAAGACAAATCACTGCAGACGTATATTGAAGTTCATAAAAAGGCGCAGGGAGTAAAACACTATACCGTTTTCCCACAAACATAAACCGATCCGTAGGGCCTACATGACTTTTGTATGTCACACTTATTTTAGCATCATATGGAGCCGAATATTACCACTGACAATTCATTTCCAATTGTAAAAGCAAGAACCCGAAATTTGTTTTAGTATTATATGAATCCCATAATTTATTTCCAATCAGGAAACAACTACACTAGATATAATTTATGTGCACCCTTTTTCCTCGATATAATAAACGTTTTTATCTTAACTGGCCAGGTCGGATCGGACCAGTAAAATTGACTGACAGTGAACTTTACAGGTGCCCGGACCGTCGTATCTGTGGCACTCTAGCCAACGGCATTACGGCAATACTGTTATCGATCAAGACGTTTGACAGAAAAAATATCGATAGCGCGATCGATCGATTGATAGTATCGGGTGATCGAATAGTCTATGGCAAGTCGTTTTTTTACTTTACTTGTTGTTTGAAATTCACATTCAAACCTCAATAAATAAAAAAACAGAGTAATCATAAATGCTTATATTTTGCAGAGGGCATGGCACAAATATATTCTACATGTATAGCAAATAAATTACTCAGGGTGTTGGTTCCCTTTAATTTAATTCAGCTACTACGTGTAGCCTAATTGTTTGTTATTTTCTGCAAAACTTATTACTCTATTCTGTGGTTATGATAATGATGACGATGATGATGATGACGATGACGATCATGATGATGATGATGAAAATAATGATGATGATGACAATGACTATGTTTATGATAATCATTTGTTGCTGTTGTTTTTTGTTGTTGCTGTCATATGCTAAATGCAGACTTTATCTAGGCCTACTATTTTGCTTTAGGAAATACATAACCTGATGCTAGTAATAAAATACACTTCACCTCACTCCTCACTCAAAAATATCATACCACATAAACATAAAATAAAATGTACAAGTGGCTGCATACAATAGTTCATATGTAGGCCTATATGTCAAAGAAAAAATCCCATGCACTGATCAGTTATTTACAATGATAATTTTCCAGTTCATTAGTGCTAAGATTGCATTGAATAATCTGTGATGAATCAGATGATCATTATAATTGAATTTGTTATCACAGCAGCACACGGTAAATACATGTACATGTATGGTATTACACACAGTATACAGTAATATGTTGCTCCTCGTTATGTTAGCAAAATGGATGGCAAATCGATTGACCTAGTACAAGTAGAAAGTACGTACATCTATTTACATTGTAAATGTAGACATGAACTCTGTATTAAGTGCATGTACTTTCTATCAATGAATCACTTTTTTTTTAAAATCATGATTATTACTACATGTACATCTCTTACAATAAATTTTATATGATGATTTGAAATTATAATGTCAATCAATTCAAATGAAATGCCTAAAATAATATCTTCAAATCTGAATTGAACTACAGTCAACGTTTTTTGTGTAGTAACAAATTACAGCAGTCTCCTCCAAATATGTTTACTTGTATAATATGGTGGATGATTTATTTTAAAAAAAATTTGTACATGAGAACGTGTCTGGGGGGTTTTACATGTACCACTCACATTAATATCATTCATGCAGCTGATTTTTTTTTAATTGGTAACATACAGTGCCCTTAAATGGTTAAAGGATGAAATCACTGTTCATATTTGAAGTGATTTCTAGCTCTTAACTCATTAGAAAACCATTGGAAAGATGATAGTGAGGATGGACAATGAAAAATATAACATCTATGTTGCCGAAAACATGACCCTATTTGTGATGGTGGACACAATACAAACCTATTTCATGCAGAATACTACATACAGAATATGTACATACGGACCAACATGTCAGGCCCCTGTTGTACACAACAGTAAGTGTCTCACTTGTTACTCCTCATTCTAATCAAAGGTTTATTTTGCAGCTTAAATGTAAATGAAATGATGATTTGAGGTAGTCTTCAACTTGGGCTGAAACTACTCTAGAATCAAGTAAACTATACAAGGATTCTCCTGTGAAAATCTTGTACTCAAACGTTGACTGATTCTAAAATAACTAATGTCAATATACCTTGTAGCAGGCAAACCTGCTGTGTGGCTCTCTTTGGGTCTTATTTTTATCATGCCCCAATAGAAGTAAAATATGTGCTTGATTCTCCTTAAGTAAACAAATTAGAGACAAATCCTTCCAGCTGGGAGATCCACTCCAGCCGGTGTATAGTTGGTAGGGCCTATATGTTTCAACTCATTTGGTTCTTAGGGCACGTTCAAGTGTTCCCAATCATGTCACTACCCTTTAACTTCTGAGTCCACATCTGAGAGTCCCAGACCCATGCAAAGATCTGGTTAACTCTTAACGTGCCACAGGATTTAAGCCTTTGGACTTTGTGGACTTTATGTGTATTACTTGGTGCAGATCTGCGAATTTGGCACGTTAAGAGTTAAATACATCACCTCTCTTTAAAAAATACTCAAACTAATTCAAATAACGAACTTGAAATCCAATTCCTGTAGGCCTACAATTAAGAGACTTCCAAGTCTGTTCTGATGTTCAGAGGGCATATAGTGGCATACAAGAAGCTAGCCGAGAATCGACCGCAGATCAATAATCATTCACTTATCCTGCCGTATAGAGTATAGACAATGGCATATTTCAAACTTGTGAATTTCCCACGTCAAGCCTAACATTCATTTCTCCATGCGCAGGCACGAACGGATAGAATTAAGCTGTTCCAGCTTACAAGTCACTCTGGAATTTGATAAATGCAGACCATTTCTATCCTGAAAAATGTGAGCATGTAATTACATGTTGTCACTGGAGTGACAAAACCTTGTATCTCATTTTTTTGGTGAAAATGAGTTTTTAACTTTTCTTTCTCTCTACACCCAAAAAATTGTTGATTGAATTTGCAATTCTAATCAGTTTCAGCTTACAAGCAATGATATCAAATCGCTTGATTTTGAATCTGCCAACCCTACGTGCATCACAACCCAGCATAGTGCACTCAATGGCAGCCTCTCATTCAATGTTGACAATGGAACTTATACCAGGTCATGTACTTATATGCCATTCATTTTCCCTAAGTCCTACAGCCTGTAGTCCTTTAACCTTCAATTTGATATGGTAGCATTCATGCACAGACTTCAAACTACCAGATGGAATTACGACAGTGTAACATATATCCCAAGATATTGTAGACAGTAGCTCCCATACCTACCAGCTCTAGTTGTGCTAGGATCATTTACACCTGTTTGATGAATTGCTAATAATATCAGCTGGCTTCATATCATAAATGACATCCTAGTAGGCTGTCAGATTATGATGTAGACTTTAATTTCTACAGTTTGGAGCCAGATACGGCAAATATAGCTGGGTACTACCTGAAAATAGCCATACCAAGTTTAACGGCATCATATAACAATGTTTCCAATTTAAAATAAGTGAGCTACATGATTCCCCATGCCACCAGTGTCTCTGATAAGGTCTAAAAATAAAGCCCTGAAAAAAAAATTCAGTTTAAAATAATCATCAAATGTATGTGTTTTTAAAATGTGAAAATTATTGAACGACCATTCCAGTTTTCCCCCAAAGATTGCTGTGTTGCAGAATTTTCGTAGGGCAACAATAATTAATTCATGTCGCGATTTTTATCTGTAGGTATATATATTTTACAAGTGAAAACATAACTGTTTGAACTTTTGTGTTCTAGGGTGTTTATTTATCCATTCAAACATTGTCAGATAAGTCAGATAGCAAAGTTTGACAATTTTTAAATGGAACTTTCACAATGTTAGTGTATTTAAGTCAAAGCTGCTGTACAGCAAACATGTACTCAGTAAATATAATGACGAAATCTATTTTAAAGAAATAATAATATTCTGATGGAATCCTTATGTATCATACTATATGTAAGAACATAAGAAGTAGATTCCTGTTCATATTATCACTCAGTTTTTGTTTTTCAGTGTGTTCACGTCTAACGGCCATTGTGGATACAATCGCTCAATGACACTTTACCAGCCAAATAAAAGGTACAGCTTAATCATGCACATAACTCATCCACATGTTGCAGCTACTATCTTTGAAATTCACTGTGCCTTAAAAGACAATATATATTCGGAGGCTTAGGAAAGATTGAATCTAATCAAAAA